>CAUYQU010054569.1:0-111459 GCA_963574635.1 Cheracebus regulus | reverse complement strand
AGCAGGGGAGCTTCTGGCCAACTAGACAGGTTTTCTTTTCTGGAGCTGCTTAGTTATCCCCAACCTGAGAACCACTGAACTCTGGAGACTGTGGTAGACTTAAATGTGTAATAGATTTTCATTACGTATATGTGTGTGGTCTCTTGTATTATCCAAAATAATCTCATTCTTTTTTTTCTTTTAATTTTTTTAAATTGAGACAGGGTCTTGCTGTGTTGCCCAGGCTGGTCTTGAACTCCTGAGCTCACACAATCCTCCTGCCTCATTCTCCCAAAGTGCTGGGATTACAGGAATGAGCCACCATGCCTGGCCCAAAATAATCTCATTTTAAAAATCATTTTGATTAATTTAGAAGCTAAATTAATTAGCTTGATTGTACAGTTGATTGTAGGGTTCCACACTGAAATAGCTTATATATATATATTCAAGCTATTATGTATATATATATAATATATATCCCGCCCTCCCCACCCCCCAAGATGGAGTCTTGCTATGTCGCCCATGCTGGAGTACAATGGCATGATCTTGGCTCACTGCAACCTCTCCCTCCCAGGTTCAAGTGATTCTCCTGCCTCAGCCTCCTGAGTAGCTGAGAATACAGGCATGTACCACCACGCCCAGCTAATTTTTGTATTTTTAATAGAGATGGGGTTTGACCATGTTGGTCAGGCTGGTTTTGAACTCTTGACCTCGTAATCTGCCCTCCTCAGCCTCCCAGAGTGCTGGGATTACAGGAAACTTTTTTTTTAAGAGACAGAGTCTCACTCTGTTGCCCAGGCTGGAGTGTAATAGTAAACTTTGAGCAAAATTGAAAGAATTGTCTGATGAAGACACACAACCCTTTTTCCAGTAGAGGCTCAGTTAACATTTTGTCACATTTGATTTCTCTCTTACGTATATATGCATTTTATTACCCCTAACCATCTGAGAGTGCCACAGACATAATGGTACTTTAGCCTTAAAGTCCTTGAACTTGTCTCTTCTGAAAGTATAGTCTCAATACTCCTGATATAATTGGTACATTTATATGAGCTAATAATTCTGATTCCATATTCTGAGTTTCCCAATTGTCTGAATAATATTTATATCCTTTTTCCTTTTTGTAGTTTTTTTTTTTTTTTTTTGGTATTGCAGTCTGTCACTTCAGATCTATTAATGTTTGCTTTATTTAGGCACAGTAGATTATTTTTTTTAATCCAGATGAGCTAGAGATTACATGTATTTAGTTGTCATGTCTCTTTTGTCTCTTTTAATCTAGAATTATTGTTTGCTCTTTTTTGCTTTTGATGACACAGATACTTGTATCTTGTAGAACTCCCTACAGTGTGGGTTAGAGTCAAGTTAAATGTTTTTGGCGTACTGCATAGGTAGAATACTATAGGCTATGTAGTAGACGATTACATAAATAATGTTGTGTGCTTCCCATTGCATGCACAGAATATTTTTCTTTTTTCTTCCTCTTAACTGAAATTTGTATAGAGTGAAATGCACAATGCCCTTTATTAAAGAGCCAAGTGTAGCATAGTGGTCAAGAAAGGGATTTGCACCCCACTTCTGCCACTTAACTCTGCAACATTGGGCAGATTACTTCTTTGTGCCTTAATTTTCTGATTTGATTTTTAAATGGAGTGAATAATAGTATTATTATAAGGATTAGCTGTGTTAATATTTGTGAAATTAGTTCATATAAATTCTTGCATATCATAAGCATTCAATAAATGGTAGCTATTTTTTATTCTAATAGTTTCTAATTCTTGCCAATAGAGATATTTAAAACTAGCTTTGTGTACATTTGTAGTCATAGTCTTCAGCTTTATGTACATTTTCTAGTAGAAGTTGGTGCCTATGAAACTATTCTGTACCCCTAAAAGTACAAAAATTCCCTTTGACCAACTAATATTCTTACGCCTAGTAGGATCTCTGCATTTATTTGCTTAATGAATGAAAAATGACTGGTTCAAGTCTATATTTTGAAGGAATGTTTTTTCACTTTAGTCTTGACAATAGGGAGACATGTTTATTCATCTGCATAAATATCTAATAAAGGCTTATTCTCGCAGGCAGTGTGCTTTGCGTATGCTAGTGTGCTTAGTCTGCTAATCCGGGAGCTAGTGAACAGTGGTAACAGATATGTCATGTCATGTGAGGGTGCTGTGGGAACCCTTAGTAATAACTTTCTGGAGAAAGTGACATCACAATCTTAGGAGGGGGAATAGAAGTTCAGAGGCCTGAAACCGCAAGAGTGTTCAGTGAGGAACTGAAAGGTCGAAGTATCTGCAGTTGTGAGTACGTGTGGAAGGGCGGAGGTCAAGAAGAGCAACCACCAGGTGGCTATAGGTGGATGTCCAAACTGGGACACTTTTGACAGTGAAATAACTATTAATAGTTATTTGGAGCAACAGATAAATTGAGGCTGTCCTAGGAAAGTTAGAATGGTTCCTACTGCTTATAAGCCATGTTAAGAGGTTTGGGTTTATTCCAGGGACACGTGGTGGTTGTATCTTTGCGGCATTCTAGAGACTAGATTATAAAGTTTGGGGTTATGTTTTCTGATCCTTATCTTTCAGAAAAGACTGTGAAAAGTCAATTAAGTTTCTGTGCCCTTGTGGTCAAATGGGCTTGGTAGAATGCCTGCACGTGAGATGGGTGCTTCTGTCATCACATGGAGGAGCAGAACCTAGATAGGAACATTTTGAGTGTGTGTGTGTGTTTTACAATTTTATGTTTCCATAATGATGTATTTTGGATAGCTAGCATGTTGCCTTTTCACATTAAAGGGAAATGGGATTTAGGATTAGATTAGTGGTTGTAGATGTAGGTTAGACAGAATTTACCTCAGAACTAGTGGAATTTTAATCTTAGTGATTCTTTTTTTCCTACAAATATTTAACAGGGAGCTGACTTACATCTGTTGAATACTGACTGAAGCAAGTAACACTTGTATCGTGCTTAGTGTGTACTGGGCACAATTCTAGGAACATTTAACCCTTATAATAACACTAGTAGTGTTATTGTCATTTTACAGATAAGAAAACCAAGGCCCTGAATGCTAACTGTCTTGCCCAGGGTCATACAGCCAGTCCACAATGGAGCCTGAGATTGAACCCAGACCTCCTGGCTTTGGAGTCTGGATGTAACCATTTGGCTTTACTACTCTCACATGTCAGCAATGTTATTAGTAGCATCAGGCATAGAGAGAAGTTTGGGAGTATTCTTGTATTAGATTTAGGTCAATGTTTTCACAATGATTTTTTATGTTTTACAGCCTTCAAAAGTATGTTCGGGAACAGATTCTACTAGCAGTAGCAGTAATTGTAAAAAGAGGATCATTAGATAAATCAATTGACTGCAAAAGCATTTTTCATGAAGTCAGCCAGTTGATAAGTAGTGGCAATCCCACTGTGGTAAGTGTGCTATTTGTATTTATAAATATTAACAATTTATATTTTCTGTTACACAAATAGCATTATAGCAAGAGTAATGGATAGCTACCTAAAAGAAAAAATGGAAAAGCTATCAGTCAAGCAATTTTCATTTGTTCAGGTTTTCTTCTAGTCTTTTTTAATATATGTACATGATATAGATGTGGTATACTTTGCTCTTTCATTTGATTTTGTATTTTCCATGTTTCCATAAATGTTCATAATCATTATTTTGTTATAAAATATAATCTAATATACCATAATATTCTATATACCAAATATAATATACCAAATATTATAAGCTTTGTTCATGAGATGCTGATGCTTCAGCAGTGCCTACATGAGTTACATAATGGTAATTGCGTCATTTCTGTGAATTTTGTTAGAATTTGCTTCCAAATTAATGGCCATGTGCATTATCCAATGGTGGTCATCATCAATAGTCTGGGGAAAAAGAAGTGGTGGATATACATAGATAAAACTAGCAGAGAAAAGGTTTGCAACTGAGGCTGCTACTTGGAAATATTATCCTTGCCCCTAATGCTCTGAACCAAGTTGCACTTCATATTTTAGATTTCACTTGAGAACTTCTTGTTTCATTTTGATGGTCTGCAGTAAAGGAGTCCAGCTCATTGTGATAGACAGGATTTAAACTTGAGGAACATTACTAGTAACTTTTAGATCTATCTGTTTATGACTCATACCTTTCCCTTGTTAGTTTGGTGATCATTCCAGCCGGGATTTTGAAATTGGGGTAGAATTTCTGCAGCCTGCCCTACGAGTAGCTTGTTGATACTGGGATGGTGCAGGCAAAGGATCAAGAGTCCCTTGCCTCTCTCAGGAATGAGTACATACTAGGGAATTGAGTTCTCTGCTTCTTTTCCCCTTAGGTAATTTGACTTAGCACAAAAATTAGTCCCACTGCAACCTGATAATTGGATTTTTTTGAGCCACTGAAATAACTGATCTTCTGAGAATGATTGGAACAGATGTAGCTCTTGTTCAGTTAGAGAAGATTTTGCTCTCTTCATAGTGTGTACATTTTGAGAATAGAGATAAATGTAATATTCCCATGACAGACTCCAAAGTTTTTTTTAAAAGCCAAATTTCTTTCTTTCTGTGTTTTTTGTTTTGTTTTGTTTTTGAGACTGGGTCTCACTCTGTTGCCTAGGCTGGAGTGCAGTGGTCAGTCTTGGCCTACTGCAGCCTTGACCTCCCCGTGCTCAAGTGGTTCTCCCACGTCAGCCTCTTGAGTAGCTGGGACTACAGGTGTACACCACCACACTGAGCTGATTGTTTCGTATTTTTGTAGAGACAAGGTTTTGCTAGGTTGCCCAGGCTGATCTCCAACTCCCAGCCTCAAGAAATCTACCCGCCTTTGCCTCCCAAAGGTTATAGGTTTGAGCCATCACGCCTGGCCAAAAGTCAAATTTCTAATACCCGGGCTGAGGACTACTATAGCAGTAGGAAATCAGTAGTGGGAAATAGAATGTAATTTCAGGACTGCGGGGTGAATTTATCTTGGTGACTGCATTAAAAACATTAAATGTGAAAAAATATTGTCTACTTTATAAGGCAGGTTAAATGCATACACTGTGCCTGCCTGTCCTTGCCCAGTAGCTTGAAACTAGCTCATTAGGAAGGCCTGAAAAATGAGGTTAAGACATTTTCATATCTCTTCCTCTCTACTTGGACTGTTAAGAATTTGTAAATGGGGCTGGGTGCAGTGGCTCACGTCTGTTATCCCAGCACTTTGGGAGACCCATGTGTATGGATTATGAGGTCAGGAGATCAAGACCGTCCTAACATGGTGAAATGCCATCTCTGCTAAAAATACAAGTTAGCCGGGCATGGTGACACGTGCCTGTAATCCCAGCTACTCGCAAGGCTGAGGCAGGAGAATTGCTTGAATCTGGGGGGCTGAGGTTGCAGTGAGCCGAGATCTTGCCACTGCAATCCAGCTAGGCCACAGAGTGAGACTCTGTCTCAAAAAAAAAAAAAAGAATTTGTAAGTGGTTTAAGAATTTACTTAAGATTTTCTTAGTCTCAGACATAAATGGCAGTGAACAAGAGGATTAAAACCTCTGTAAGAGAGGAGAATGATAAATGATCAGAACGTTGATTTAGTACTGGCTAGAAACTTTCTTTATAAAGGTGATTTTTAAGAGAGATTTGAAAAGTAGAGAAAATTAAAAGTTTTTTATAGATGAAGAAAGGGTTGACTTCATGAACTGTTAAATTAGGTAACTAATTTTGCCTTCATACCTCTTCTAGAAGGACATTTCCATCCACCTTCATTGGCCAAAAACTCTCTGTCTGTGATCTGGCTTTTCCCCCTTCGCTTTCAAAGGGTATTGGTTTCGTTTGTTTGTTTTGTTGTTTTAGAAACAGAATCTCGCTCTATTGCCCAGGCTGAAGTGACATGTTCATACCTCACTGCCACCTCGATCACCTGGGCTCAAGTGATCCTCCCACCTCAACTTCCTGAGTAGCTGGGACTGTAGGTGCATGCCACTGTACCTGGCTAATTTAAAAAATTTTTTTGTAAAGGTGGGGTCTCACTGTGTTGCCCAGGCTGTCTTAAGCTCCTGACCTCAAGGTGATCCTTCAGTCTCAGCCTCCCAAAATGTTGGGATTATAGGTGTGAGCCACCATACCTAGCCAAGAATTGATTTTTGATGGTCCATTTCCCTGTACTAGTCTTACATTGCATTTATACAGGTTTAGGGGCAGTGTAGTATGATAGGACAATGATTTTGGATTCACCCTGGGGTTTAAATCCCAGCTCTGCCATTTATTGCCAACTTAATTTATATTAACTTCTCTAGGCATTAGAGCACTAAGATGTAAAATAAATGTGGTAATATTCATTTCTATTCAGCAAGAATTTGTGCTGTTTCCCTAGTAGCCTCTCACTGCTTTCTTCATAGAATCTTGGGAAGTGAACTGTAGTAAATCATCTCTTTTTCTATCAAACAATATTTTAGGGAGAGAAAAGCAGAAGAAAATGTTTATGTATTATCTGTGAGTGAAAACTAATCATTTGTGTGTGGTTTTTTTTTTTCTCTTTGAGACAGAGTCTCACTCTGCCGCCCAGGCTGGAGTACATGGGCACCATCTCAGCTTACTATAGCCTCCGCCTCCTGGGTTCAAGCGATTATCTTGCCTCAGTCACCTGAGTAGCTGGGACTATAGGCGCATGCTACCATGCCAGCTAATTTTCATATTTTTAGTAGAGACAGGGTTTCACCATGTTGCCAGGCTGGCTTTGAACTCCTGGCCTCAAGTGATTGGCTCACTTCAGCTTCCCAAAGTGCTGGGATTACAGGCATGAGCCACCACACTCAGCCAATTCATGCATATTTTAAAAAAATATAGGTAACCAACACTAGGTTTTCTTTAAATGCTTTCAGAAGCATCTTATAGATTTAGTTCTCTACAGATAGTTTTATGGAAAGATTATATCTAATTTGTATAAGAAATGATGTATTCTTAGTTAATTCATGCTCGTATGATTATTAAATAATATGTTATTTCATGCCTGTGGGCAGTTACAGTGTTTTCCTTCCATGATTTTAAAGGCCACCATGGTTGTTTCATCTCAGTTTGCAGTAGAGTCAGACCTGCTGTTAATACTAATTCAGGAGGGGTATGGAAACTTGCCTTCCTAGGAAAGTATCACATTTTTTTATTTTAAGCTAAAATTGTAATATAGTTCATATTTGTCTTATTTCCTTTGAAAGTGGTGGGCATACATTAAATCACTTTTAAAGCTGTTTAATATAGCATTTAAGTCTCCTTTCTTCCTCTGCCATGCTAGAGAGAAGTGGGTGAGAAATTCACTTGTCTATGGCAGTCCCTGGATGTGATAGCCAAGTTAATCTCTCTTATCGTAAGTCTCATTGATGTTTGCATAGAAGAGCAGCTGGAAGTCTGCTTTATGTATGGCACCCTTTCATAAAGTTTATTCTTGGTAATAAGGCTCCTGGGGTAAGAGCCAGGCTATTATAAGAGACAATCCTCTCTCTGAACAAGAGTATTTTATTTTGTCAGCTGGAGTTAGTGTTTGAGTATCTTGGGCTTGTGACAGTAAGCTGGTGAGTAAGGCAAGCTATCTTTGAAGGGCATTTTTTCACTAGCTTGAAATTAATGGCTTTTGCGAGAAATAAATGAGAATGCTGCTATAAGACTTTCAATGTGAACGTAAGAGTTACTTAAATTGTTACCCATGAATTGTGAATTTTCAGTACTTCAATGAAAGAAGACAATTAGACTTTTTATTATAACCTTGAGACCTCATTATGTGTCTTCTACTTCTTTGACATATTAAAATTTCTTGTAGACATTTATAAACAACCGAAAAATAGGGAACACATCGTTTATTTTCCAACTTCTGTTTTGTTAACATAGTGCTGGGCATAGAAGTAAGCATTGATTCATTAATTCAAACAGCATTTATTGAACATCTACTACATTGCTTTAATAATAAGCCTCAGTTATAGCTCTCTTTCTTAAGTGGTGCAACACATTTAGTAATTTTAATTTTGCAGAATGTAGATCATCAAAAGAATAGAATAAAAAAAGCTGAAATAGGTGGTTGCTATTTTTTATGATAATGATAAAAAATACTGCTGCTAGTTTACCTTTTTGTAACTTGGTGTAATTACATAGTATTTTTAAGCATTATCCAATTTGAGCCTTAGGACACTCATGCAAATTACACAGGGCAGAGAGTGGTACCCCTTATAGATTAGGAGCTGAAGTCAGGGGATATGAAGGGCTCTGACCACAGTGATTTGAAGAAGGAAATCTTGGACCATTAGAGCCCAGATTTTCTAGTTGATTCAAACAACAGGATCCTTGTATTGGAGTCCTCAAAGAGTCCTGCAGAGTGTTTTTATTTATAATTTATTTTAGGTGTAATTTTAATAAACGTTATTTGGTTTCTAACTGGTGGGCAAATGAAAATGATCAATAGAACTACCTGTTAGTGATAGGTAAATTGCCAGCAGCAGTGAGTGGTAGATAACAACAAAGGATGATTGAGAAAAGCTATAAAGCAGACATAAATCAACTGGCATTGGGATCTGGCACCACGTTGCCAGCAAGTGGAAGGCCCTTATGTTGTAGTAGCTTCCAAGTAGTCACTTTACTATAATATCATATAATAATTGCCATATAAAGAATTATTTAAGAAAAATGGATAGGAAGTAAGTTTCATTAAAAATGTTTGCTTGTTGCATTTACAAAATTATCAGATATTAGCTTAATTCTTTATGATCTTAGATAAGTGAAGCATTGTTGTATTAACCTCTTGGAAATCTAAGATTTGTACTAGTGGTGTTTTATACTGGGCAAATTCCTGTGAATTTTAGTATGGCAATCTTATACTCTTATCAATCAGTTAGTTAGTCAACTTTGATCTGATTTCAGTGACATTCATTACAACAGCTTTTGTTTCCGGCTGTCTTAAGTATCAGAGCCACTGTCTCTGATATGGAAAAATACCTAGCTCTGACTTTGACAAAGGCCAGAGAGGCAGCACTTGAAGGTACTGGTCAGTAGAGGGTGAGTTAGTGGGTAGTGCACTTGGGATGCTCGTTGAGACCTAACAATCTGAAGGAGGCGGATAAGAACATTCTTCAAGAGTAAGAAAAGCTGAAGCTGGTGATCTCCCATAGGCAGATTTGATGCTTTAATTTTTTTTCTTTCCTCTCTCTGTCATGGGAAGAAGCTGTCCTCTATTCTCCCTTGGGAGTTTTCTTTTTGGCTTGCTTCCCTAGCTATCTTCATTACAACACAATGTGAGAGTAACTTCATTTTAAGGGGATTTAATCCATAATTAAATATTGAAAATGAGCAAACATTTTTAGAAATGAGTCCTAGACATTTAGTGATATATTTAATTCCCCTATGAATAGGGAGAAAGACTTTGTTGATATGTGTTGAAGTGATTTGCTCTCTTAAATGTACAATCAATGTTTAATTATTCATCATTCTCCAGGAGTCTCTATTCATTTGGCACCTTTGAGCCAGACCAGTGTAGTATGATTAATATTTATGATGGTAATCTTATATTCCTACAGGATTTCCAAATTAAGGAGAGCTTACACTATTTGGTACCTTTTCATGATAAAAATATCCTATTGAATTTTAGTTCTTTGAAAGCTGATAATTGTAGGTACAATTAAAGCTAGAATATCTGATTTCTTGAAATACTTCTAACAATGCTGTATGATAATTTATTTGTATGTATTTCTTAAGTCTTTAAGTGGTATATTTAAATAGAACACACTTGTTTTAGAAATTTTTTTATTTCATAGATACAAAGTGGAAAAGTAGAATGTAAAACTATATGTGGGTTGATAGCAACGGTATATAAAATTTTATATCTGTGCATTAAAAAATTGAAAATCTATAAATGTTACAGTAATAACTCCGGTATGGTAGGATTGTAGACAATTTTATTTTCTTTATGCTTTTCTGTAATTTCTAGTTTTTCTAAGATAGAGGTATATTTTTGTAGGATGAAAAAATTAGTTAAAAGCAAAAGATTCTTACGTGTTCAGGGAGCTAAGTCTATATGGTGCATTTTGTTCTAAATTCTTGTCGATTTAAGAATGTACTTGTTTTTATGGGTGAATTTATACTTCATTAGCGTGGACGTTTGCTGTTTTGGAGGGATATATTTATTGCTACAACTTAAAAGCAGTTCCATGCCTTGTTTTGTGTGATGAAGTTTGTAGTTGCAGGAGTAGCTTTAGCAGGGCTTTCAACTGTCATTGCCCTGCCCCTCTGCTTCACTCATTTGTTTCTTATCTTGACCATAAACACATCTACATTATCCTCGGAAATGTTTATTTTGGGTGAAAAAGTAAAGCTTTATTGTGAGTACATAAGGTAGTAATTGTTAATTAGAGAGATATTCCTGAAAACTTGAATATGGTGATAGTTTTAAAATAAGCCGTTTTGTGGTGAATGCAGTAAAAAACATTCTGTGGAAAGTTGTAAATTATTTGTGAAAAATTAGTATATATATAATTTATTTGTAAGAATAAGAATTTGTGTTTAATGAGTGCTTCTAGGTTCTTTCAGCTTATAGGATTTTGTATGTTATGTGTGAATTCTGTTTTCAATAGATTATCTCATCTGAGATTTTGAAATTAATTTCCTGTTTTAGTAAGACAAGTTTTCTCAAACATTTAGCTATGTTTATAATGCTTTATTGAATGAAGTCTTAGAAAGGATAAATGAAAAGCTAAGTCTAAATGAAAAATTGTTTTCAGGGTCCTAGGATCTTGGGATTCATTGTTAGATCATTGTGAGTTAGCTTTTTTCTCTGAATCTCATTAATTTGATTTTACATCTACTTTCCCCACCAAAGCCTAGCTGTGTTTAAAAATTGTGTTTATAGTGGAATCCTGATGTTATTTAAATGTATCTGTCTAGGGTTAATTGCTGGCACTGTAATCATTAATCATTAAAAAAAATTTTTTTGAAAATTAATGATTTTGTTTAAAAACAAAGGGATTGTGCTTTCTGAATTTCTGAGATCTCTTTAAACAGTAAAATGACAGGAATATGTGATCAACTGTTTTTTCTGTTAGAGGCCTTAGTGCCTAGTTTTTTTCTCTCCAAGTGCCTGGAGCCATAGATTTTGGGAGGTTTTGAAGATTTTTGGGGGAAGGGACGTTTTTATATTAAGTCATGTATTTTGAGGTAAAATTACAAAATGTGTGTGTTTATGCCAAACCAGTAGCATTCAGAGAACTTTTATTGTTGCAGAAGGGATCTTTGATCATACCCCTAGATTCCCTAGAGAATTTGCATTTCCAAATGTGGAAAAGTCTGAGAAACTTCTTTAATGTATAGGGTTTTGTGCCTTTCATAAATATTAACTATATAATCATGCTTGTTTTAGTTGAGATTAAGAGGCAAATAAAAGTTTAATTTTATGTTTACTTTTTTTTTTTTTCTTGAGATGGAGTCTCACTCTGTTACCCAGGCTGGAGTGCAGTGGCACGATCTTGGCTGACTGCAACCTCCATCTCCTGGGTTCAAGCAATTCTCCTGCCTCGGCCTCCCAAGTAGCTAAGGCTACAGGTGCATCCCCAACTGATTAATTTTTTTTGTATTTTTAGTAGAGACGGGGTTTTACCATATTGCCGAGGCTGGTCTCTAACTTCTGACCTCAGGTGATCGCCTGCCTCAGCCTCCCAAAGTGTTGGGGTTACAGGCCACTGCACCCAGCCTATATTTACATTTTTTTAAGGAACATTTTAGACATATACAAAATGGACGAATAGTCTATTAGTCACTCATGGAGTAATCATCACCTTCAACATATTTCATGCCAATTTTTAGGAATTTAATATCATTAAATTATTCACTAAGATTTGCCACGATAAGTGTCTGTAAGGTCAAGGAACTGACATCAGAAGCATTTCTGAACAAAGATGTTGCAGTTGGTGGGTGGGTATGACTGTGTTCAGCTGTTAGATAAGCTTGCATAAATAGTATCATCTTGACTTTAATCTTTCGGTTGTTCAGAGGTAGTGTGCATATTTCTGTTTAACTCCTGGAAAGTTGCCAAAATAATATGTATCCTCTTTCCATCCTTGGTACCTTGACTCTAAATAGTCTGGGAATAAAATCAATGAGTTGATATTAGGAGCCTGTTGGTTAGAACCAATGAGAAGGAAAATCTTCGTTTTTTTTATTTAAAAACTTGTGGGTATCACCTGGCTGTAATCTTTTGGACACTATAAAATCTGTTTCACTTTTCATCTATTTGGGAATGCATTTTACAAACAGAATAGGGAGTCAAACAAACATGTGTTCAAATCTCAGCTGGCCTTAGATAAGTACTTTCTCTCTCCAACTCGGTTTTCTCAAATGTAAAATGAGTATGTAGATTGTTCTGCAAATTCAACAAAATAATACCTTCAACATTGATTATTTTAAAATATTGTTTGAATTCCACAATTCAGTAGGGACAGTGTATCCTGAGATCAAATCTTAACTGCAGTTGAGGAAGTACTATTAACACTTACCAGATGACTTAGAAAGGAGAGCTAATATTTATTTTGTCATATCTAATTTTTTGACTGGTTGTTATAAGATCTAAAGATATAGTGAAAGATATAAAGATAGGGAGAAAATGTTCCATTATGTTCCATTGTGTTAAATGCATTTCAAAGCATTGAAAAAGTAATGCCTCACAATTATTTCTTATCAAATAATTACAGCAAACTCTGGCCTGTTCTATTCTAACTGCGCTATTGAGTGAATTTTCAAGTTCTAGTAAAACTAGCAACATTGGATTGAGCATGGAATTCCATGGTAACTGCAAAAGAGTTTTTCAGGTATTAGTATTTTTCTTCTTGAGTTTTAATTATCAGATCATTCACTTTTTACTCAATGTATTCCTAATGACATGAGAGTATTTATTTTATGTAGTTGAATGATGACCTGTACTTCAGGATTTGTTTTGTGATTTCAAAGGATATAGTAAAGTGATAGGTTTGATGAATGTAGTTGATGGTTTAAAATTACTTGTTTAATTCTTGTCTTAAAAACAATACTTCTGTAAAGATCTTTAGTTTATTATTTATTCCTTATTGTGTTTAGATATAACTAATTCAATTGATGGGACTCTGCTGGCCTTAAAAATAGGTCTGGAGGAATGCCAGAAGGCCATGTATTTCAAGTGTTATTGCAGATGGTGCAGGCTCTTTGTCTCGTATGTATTGTTTGGCCCTGGAGTAAAGTTATGTGAAGGCATTGGCTTAAATCCTAGGGCTCTGCACTATAGCAACTGACTCCTCCAGCTCTGCAGTAGTTGTCAAAGACTCTCTTCTCTATGGAAGTAACATTTATATTCAAGTAAATGTATTACAACTGGCATCACCTGAAAGCATACTGTGATGTAATTTACAAGTAGAGGCCTAAAAATGGAAAATGTTCTTAAGGAAATAGTGCTTTCCATGAGAAATGTTAAGGTTTTTGTTTGTTTTCTTTTGTGGTTCTAAAAGGGAATACATTTCTAATAAATTTTTCATATAAAATATTTGTGATTTATTGACTATAGGAAGAAGACCTTCGTCAGATCTTCATGTTAACTGTTGAAGTTCTGCAGGAGTTCAGCAGGCGGGAAAACCTCAATGCTCAGATGTCTTCAGTATTTCAGCGTTACCTTGCACTCGCCAATCAAGTCTTGAGCTGGAACTTTCTTCCTCCAAATTATATCCTTTTAACAAACAAACAGTTTATCTGTGGTAATTTTTCATAGGTGACTTAATTATAGCTTAGAGTCTTTCACCTCTGCAGCTTTTATAAAACATGTTGAAAGAAAATATTTTTTTTTTAAGAAATAGAATTTAATTTCTTTATCTTATAATGCCAGAAGACAGTGGATACTAGGATAATACTAGAAAAGTTTGTTTACTCCTTTGTAGAAGAAGTTTAAATACATAGAAACATGTGGTGGATGATCGAGCTATTGCTAATTTAGGATTAGTAGTATTCTTTGGGAAGGAAAAGGAAACAGGTAGAAAGTTCCTGTTAAGAAACTGAATCATTTTTTCCTTGGACAAGTAACTATGTTTAATTCGCTTTTTTTTTTTTTTTTTTTGACTGACTTAAAGTTAGCTTGGAGTGCTCTAATTTAATCTTTATGAATGGTGATGTTCAAGTGTGGATAATAAGTTAGTAATATGTTTATTCTTCAAGGACCTTTACCAATATAAAAAGATGAGAATTTTGCTTTTAGGAAATTATTTACTAGTAATACAGAAAAAAGTTTAAGTGAGTTGTATTATCAATGCATATATCTGCTTTTTTTATATTTTATTTTTTTTTTTAGTCCTTGATTTTTCTTATCTGCTTTTTAAATTAGTTACTAAAGTAGAGAAATTTGTATTTCATAAACTTTAAGGAACTGCTTTCTGATTTACTATTCTAGAACATCTCCCTGTTGATAATAATATACAGTGGCTTCCCATTTGTTGTATAAAGTCTAACAGATCTGGATTTAAGCCTCTGCTGAGATATTAGGCAAATCACCTGGACCTCTCTGTGTCTCAGCTTTTCCAAATGTAAAATGGCGGTATGGATTGTTGTGTGAATTAAATGAAACAATACATTTAAAACACTCAGGAGATAGCTACTATCATTGAGTTCTTAATAGCCTCCTTGAATTAAATAGTTCATTATAAAACTAGCTATCTGTTATACTCTTCTTTGCTGATCCAATATGCTTCTGTGTGGTATAGGACATTTAATGTAACCTGTTCTGGATGCTGTTAATTTGGGAGTCTGTTCAGGAGAAAAAGACCGATGATAGGCAGACAGGAAATAGATGTGAAATCAGATCAGAGATCTAGGATGAAACTCTTTATTCTAACAGAGCCAAGAGGAGCTACATTTGCATACATGGAAATTCACTAATTATTTGTGGCTGGTAAAATTATGACATTTAAAGAAGTGTGGTGGAGTATAACTCCTTCTTCCATTTCAGCTTACTCTATTCATGTAGTAGAATATTAACTGTGAAATGCTCTGTCAGATAACGTGAATCTGACTCCTTCAACCATTAGTTCTCCAGGTTTCTTTCCCAAAGGCAGTCACTGTGATCTACCACGTTATGGGGCAAAGTTTACAGTAAGGTCAGTCACTGTTTCCTTTTATTCTTATTCTGTAATCATCTTTCTCCCGGTGACCAACTTTTTATCTTTAATATATTAACTTAATTCTTTTTGGCTGTCAAGAGGTTCCTACTTGCTTAGGTTTGCTTTTTAAAAAAATTTCCCCTTTGAGTGTTTTAATATTTTTGCTCCATGTTTTTTTGTTTTTTTTTTTAAATAAGTTGGTAAGGCATGCTTTATTCATGGGAGCCAATGGTGATAGGTGTGGGGATCACCACAACAGGATCTTGCAGCTAGGGAAAGAGATTGAATTCAACTTCTTGCTCCAGTGTTTTCACTTTGTCGGGGGGAAGATATTGAGAAACCTTGAGACAGATTTTAAATGTATCAGGCCATATGGAGCTATCAAAACAGTAATTATATATGTAGGGAAAAATCAACAAAAGTTACACTGCATATATTTTAAAGTGTCTGTTTTAAGGGAAAATACATTTGGTAGAGAGCGACTATTTCATAAAAAGAAACAGTTCTCTGTGAGTTTGGAAACAAAGTTTGTCTAAAAGATACACACACACACAAAATATTTTATGAAGTACTTAGATAAAGCTTTGGAAAACTTGTCATCTGAAAATGATAAGCAATACTGCAGTGTTGCCAAAGAAAGTAATTCCTTAAGGAAAGTATGTCTTGGTTTTTGACTTGAGGATATTTTGCTTCATGGCTTACAAGAGAGTTCTTGTGTGGCCTTTTTGTATAGTGCCATTTGTTGGCTGACTGCACTACAGCTAAGTTTTCTTTGAGTGGATTAGCTTTAATTATGGGAGAAAGAACTTGGCAGTGAGATTAAACTAAGCTACAGTTTTAGCACTCATTAGGGAAATCAATTTCAAAGAACTCAATTCTGACTAATTTCTAATTTTGAAAATTACCTGGAGAGCTACCATTCAATCGGTAAGGAAAGAATGGAATAATTATGCAGCCTTGTACCATGGCGAGGGTCTAAATATTCAACTTAGTTTAAAAGTGTTGAATTGATGCCTTTTAAAAGACGGTTTATTGACTGGGTGCGGTGGCTAACTCATGTAATCCCAGAACTTTGGGAGGGTGAGGTGGGAGGATTGCTTTAGTCCAGGAGTTCAAGACCAGCATAGGCAACACAGCACAACCCTATCTCTACAAAAATTACAAATATTAGCTAGGTGTGGTAGTGTGTGCCTGTAGTTCCAGCTATTTGGGAGGCTGAGGTAGGATTGCTTGAGACTGGGAGGTTGAAGCTGCAATGAGCCATGCTACTGCACTCACCCTGGGCAACAGAAGAGACCCTGTCTCAAAATAAGTTAAGATTTGTCTCTTAGGATAGGCAAATAATAAATCATGGAAAATGTTTGTGTATTTTGTGTTAAATATTTTGATAATTTAGAATGGTATCATGTTAAATGAGACTGTTAAATTATCAATAATCCCATTCATAATTTTTTATAATCTACGTTCCTTTTTGTGTTTTATATTGAGATAATTTTATATTTATTTATTTATTCATTCATTCATTCATTCTTGAGAGAGAGTCTTGCTCTGTCGCCTAGGCTAGAGTGCAGTGCAGTGGCACTATCTTGGTTCACTGCAACCTCTGCCTCCTGGGTTCAAGCTGTTCTCATGCTTCAGTCATCCAAGTAGCTGGGATTACTGGCGTGCACCCGACACCTGGCTAATTGTCATATTTTTAGTAGAGATGGGGTTTTGTCATGTTGACCAGGCTGGTCTTGAACTCCTGACCTCAAGTTGGTCCACCCACTTTGGCCTGTCAAAGTGTTGGGATTACAAGTGTGAGCCACCACGCCTGGCCCTGACTAATTTTTTGATTTTAATTTTTGTGGAGGTGGAGTCTTGCTGTGTTGGCCAGACTGGTCTCGAACTCCTGGCTTCACGTGATTCTCCTTCTTAATCCTCACAAAGTGCTGGCATTACAGGGGTGAGTCACCATGCCCAGACTCAATAATAGCTTTATTGAGATGTAATTCACACACTATACTATATATCCATTTAGAGTGTACAATCCCATGTGTTGTAGTATATTCATAGAGTTATGTAATAATCATTGCCAGTAGTTTTAGAACATTTTCATTATCCCAAAAAGAAACCCTGTATCCATTAGCAGCTAGTCTCCATTATCACCTTCTCTGATCCTTAGCAATCATATTCTGTCTATGTAGACATGTCATATAAATAGAATCATATGTGGTCTTTTGAGATTGGCATCTTTTTTTTTTTTGAGTTGGAGTTTCACTCTGTTGCCCCAGCTGGAGTGCAGTGGCACCATCTTGGCTTACTGCAACCTCCACTTCCTGGGTGCAAGCGATTCTCCTGCCTCAGCCTCCCGAGTAGCTGGGACTACAGGCACACAGCACTACACCCTGCTAGTTTTGTGTTTTTTAATAGAGATGGAGTTTTGCAACGTTGGCCAGGGTGGTCTCGAACTCTTGGCTTCAAGTGATCTGCCTGCCTTGACCTCCCAAAGTGCTGGGATTACAGATGTCAGCCACTGCATCCATCCTGGCTTCTTTCACTTAGCATAATGTTTTCAAGATGCATCTGTTTTGTAGCATGCACCATCAATCAGTTCTTCATTCCTTTTTATTGCCATTATATTGTATGGATATACCACATTTTTTAATCCATTTATCAGTTGACTAACAGTTGGGTTGTTTCCACTTTTTGGCTGTTAATAATAATGCTGCTGTGACCATTCATTTTTGTGGACTTAGGGTTTAATTTCTCTTTGAGGGGCCAAGGTGGGAAGATTGCTTGAGGCCAGGAGTTTGAGGCTGCAGTGAGCTGTAATCACACCACTGCACTCCAGCCTGGGCAACAGAGCAAGACCAAAATGATTTCTTATAGAAAGTAGTGTATATAATGTTGGGAAAACCAGTTAGAGCTGACGGAGCAATGGATCTAGAGTGTGCATAGAGAGATACAAAAGAATGCAGAGTAAATAGTTAGATTTTTTAAATATTTAAGGGT
Organism: Cheracebus regulus; assembly: GCA_963574635.1. Classification (NCBI taxonomy): domain Eukaryota; kingdom Metazoa; phylum Chordata; class Mammalia; order Primates; family Pitheciidae; genus Cheracebus; species Cheracebus regulus. Next base: position 93,374 of record CAUYQU010054569.1, on the reverse strand, counting down.
ATTAATGCTGTTTTAGTTAATAACTTGTATTACAGGTCAAGATTTATGCTCGTACAACGTTTCACTAATGAAAACATAACTCGGCCAGCATAGTGGCTCACGCTTGTATCCCAGCACTTTGGGAGACCAAGGTGCATGGATCGCTTGAGCTCAGGAGTTTGACACCAACCTGAGCAACATGGCAGAACCCCATGATATGGTTTGACTCTGTGTCCCCAGCGAAATCTCATCTGGAATTATATTCCCTTAATTCCCAGGTGTTGTGGGAGGTACCTGGTGGGAGATAATTGAGTCATGAAGGCAGGTTCCCCATACTGTTCTTGTGGTAGTGAACAAGTCTCACAAGATCTGATGGTTTTATCAGGGTTTCCCCTTTTGCATCTCTCTCATTCTCTCCTTGCCTTCTGCCATGATTGTGAGGCTTCCTTAGCCATGTGGAACTATAAGTCCAATTAAACCTCTTTTGTAGATTGCCCAATCTTGGATATGTCTTTATCAGCAGCCTGAAAACAGACTAATACACCCCATCTCTTACAAAAAATTAGCTAGGCATTGGTGGCACACACCTGTAGACCCAACTTTTGGGAAGGCTGAGGCAGGAGAATTACTTGAGCCCAGGAGTCAGTGGTTGCAGTGACTTGAGATTGCACCACTCCATTCTAGCTCCAGCCTGAGTAACAAGACTCTGTCTCAAATATATATATGTAATAATAATAAAAAGAAAACTAATCATAACTCTTTAACATTTATTCTCAGCTAAGGAGCCATTTTGTATACTTGGGACACTTGATAGTGTCTTGAGACAATTTTGATTGTCACAACTCAGGGAGTTCTACTGGCAACTAGTGGGTTGAGGCTAGGGATGCTGCTAAACATCCTACAAAGCCTGGGACAGCCCCAGGCAAGCAATTATTGGGCCCAAAGTATCAGTAGTCATCCACACAAAAACTTGTACATGAATGTTCAGAGCAGTACTACATGAATAGGCTATTCATGCTGTATCAATAGAAACAATCCAAATGTCCATCAACTGATGGATAGATAAATAAAATGTGGTATACCCATATAATGGGAATATTACTTATCATAAAAAAGGAATGAATTACTGATACATGCTACAACATGTGTAAACTTTGAAAATATTACACTGAGTGAAAAAAAGCCATTCACAAAAGATCACAAATTGTATGATTACATTTGTATGAAATGTCCAGGATGGGCAAATCTATAGAGACAGAAAAGTTTTAGTGGTTACCTAGAACTGGAGTGGTTGGGAGAACGTAGGAAGTGACTGCTAAAGCATATGGGGTCTTTCTGGTACAATGGAAATGTTCTAAGATTAGATTATGGTTGTGGTTGCACAAGTCTGTGAATATGCTAAAACCATTGAGCTGTACGCTCGGGTAAATTGCATAGTGTGTGAATTATGTCTTTATGAAGACTTTAAAAATATCCATCATGCCACAGTTTTAGAAACCCACTTTACACAGGTCAACTGCACCATCAGTAGAATTATAGACGGAGATTAGGGGTGGAAATAAAGTTGTGGGAACATGGTATGATGGGGCCATTGAAGTTAAGGAAATGGGAGAGATGGTCCAAGGAGAAGCAGAGGATCCATGTCAGGACCTTTAGGTGCATCAGGAGTCAAAAAGGAGGAAGAACAGAAGAGAACAAGAAAGCCAGTTAAGACAAGTGCATGGGAGAACAAGGCAAGGAGTGTTTGGGAAGCAAAGACAGATGAGGTTTCAAGGAATCAGGTAGTCGACATCGTCTGTTACTGATAGGTAAGATGTAGATTGTTTTGATCTGCATCAAATATCAGTTAGAACATGGTTAATCATATGGAAGTCTGTTTATGTGAGTGACAGGAGCAAAAGCCATATCTCAGTGATCAGGTAATAATTAGTAATTGATGAAGTATGGAGTGTATACAGTTGACCCTTGAACAATGTGGGGGTTAGAGACACCAACCCCCATGTAGTCAAAAATTCTGGTATAACTTTTGTCTCCCCAAAACTTTTACTAATAGCTTATGGTTGCCTGGAAGACTTACAGATAACATAAACAGTCAGTTAACACATACTTTGTATTTTATATATAATATATTCTTAAAGTAAGCTAGAGAAAAGAAAATGTTAAGACAATCATAAGGAAGAGAAATATTTACTATTCATTAATAAGTGGATCAATCATAAAGGTTTTTTTCCTGGACTTCTAGTTGAGTAGGCTTAAGAGGAGGAGGAAGAGGAGGGGTTGGTCTTCCTGTCTCAGTGGTAGCAGAGGCAGAAGAGGTGGGGGAGGTGAAGGGGAGGTAAGGAAAGGAAGGCACATTTGGGATAACTTTTACTGAAAGTATAAGTGGACCTGTGCAGTTCAAACCTGTGTTACTCAAGGATCAACTGAACTGTATAGATATTTCAAAGAGCATCAACTGATAGCTCAAGGGAATGGGGGTTTGTGCCAAGGGAATGTTACATTTTGTACTTTAAGCTTAGATGAACCTGTTTATTGCTTGAGGAGAGAAGTCAGGATTTCAGAAAGCAAATGTGATATTGTTGTGTTAGGCCAATGACATAGATATGAGATAGCCCAGGGTGTGATCGAGGTAGGCAGCCCTGTGGTAGTGTGGGGTGCCTGCCTTGATGATCCACATTTCTCAGCTATTAAGTGCTGATTTGACCAGCTTTGTCTAGGTTTCTTCCAAAATAAAAGAAAACAGTGGTAAAAATCAGCATGAAGAATTTTATTATTTTTTAATCTGATAGAATTGCAAGGAGAATAATGGAATGTTAAAGCACATATATATAAAGCCCTTAAGGTATTTTCTTCTGTCCTCTCTTTTTTTTGTGAGTCGGAATCTCGCTCTGTTGCCAGGCTGGAGTGCAGTGGAGTGATCTTGGCTCAGTGCAACCTCCACCTCCTGGGTTCAAGCGATTCTTCTGCCTCAGCCTCCCGAGTAGCTGGGACTACAGGTGTGTGCCACCACACCCAGCTAATTTTTGTATTTTTAGTAGAGATGGGGTTTCACCATATTGGCCAGGCTGGTCTTGAACTCCTGACCTTGTGATCCGCCCACCTCGGCCTCCCAAAATGCTGAGATTACAGGCCTAAGCCACTGTGCCTGGCCTGTTCTCTCTTTTTGAGTAGTTAGTATTCCTTCAGCTATTGTCTATTTGTACCTGGCACTGTACCCTTTAAAAAGAAAGTAGAGGCAGCACACGGTGGCCAACATCTGAATCTCAGCACTTTGGGAGGCCAAGGCAGGAAGATGGCTTGAGCTTGGGAGTTCAGAGGTACCTTGAACTATGATTGCACCACTACACTCCACTCTGGGCAACACAGGAAGACCTTGTCTCTTAAAACAAAAAGAAACAAAAAATAAAGTTAGTTTTCTTATTTAAGAAAATTATTATTAATTTATTGAAATAGGGTCTTGCTCTGTCACCCAGGCTGAGGTGCAGTGGCATGATCATAACTCACTGCAGCCTTGACCTCTAAGTTCAGATGATCCTCCTGCCTCAGCCTCCCAAGTAGCTAGAACCACAGGTGCATGTCACCACACCTGGCTGTTTTTTGTTTTTTGCTTTTTTTGAGATGGAGTTTTGCTGTTGTTGCCCAAGCTGGAGTTCAGTGGTACGATCTTGGCTCACTGCAACCTTCGCCTCCTGGATTCAAGCGATTCTCCTGTCTCAGCCTTCCTGAGTAGCTGGGATTACAGGCATGGGCCACCACACCCAGCTAATTTTGTTTTTTTTTCAGTAAAGATGGGGTTTCTCCATGTTGGCCAGGATGGTCTTGAACTCCCGACCTCAGGTGATCCACCTGCCTTTGCTTCCCTACGTGCTGGGATTACAGGTGTAATCTCAGGTGTAATTACAGGTGTGAGCCACCGTGCTCAGCCCACACCTGGGTAATTTTTAAATTTTTTTATAGAGGCTAGGTCCCATTATGTTGCCCAGGCTGTTGTTGAACTCTGCTGGGCTCAAGTGATCCTCCTGCTTTGACATGCCAAAGTACTAGAATTGCAGGCATGAGCCACTGTGGTTGGCCTGGATTTATTTATTAAGTTTTTTTATTTCTTTCAACACTGTTTTTATAGTTTTAATAGTAAACGGTTATTAAATTTATTCTAAGTAGTTTTTTTTGAGACTTGGTCTCACCTGTCACCCAGGCTGGAGTGCAGGGGTGTAATCATGGCTCACGGCAGCCTCAACCTCCTGGGCTCAAGCGGTCCTCTGAACTTCAGCCTCCTGAGTAGCTGGGACTATAGGTACGCGTCGTGATGCCTGGCTGAGTTTTGTACAGATGGGGTTTTGCTGTGTTTCCCAGGCTGGCGAGTATTTTTTTTTATTAATTCAATTCTAAATTGTTTTTTAAATTTCATTTTCACAATGTATAGGGAAAAAATACAAATGATTTTTGTATGTTGATCTTGTATCTTGTAAGCTTGCTGAACTTGCTTATTAATTTAGCCAATGAATTTGTTTGGGTTTTCTATATACATGATTATGTCATCTGTAAGCCATTATATTTGTTAAGGATTATTATATGTAGATTTTCTATGTGCAGCAGGTGATTTATAAAAGTATCCACCTACCCAGACTGAGTAGTGCAAAGTTCATAGCTCCTGGGATTTGGCAGATGTTAAAAATCGCTCTGTGGCCCAGAGAATGAATTCCTCTGGACTTTGTAGCCCCATGTTACTCTGAGTTTCTTGAGACAAAATTCACTTACTTTTCATTCTATTTTAGATCAGTGTTGTGCAAAGAAAGTGCCCTAGTCCTGTGATCCTCCATCATACTATCATCACTATTTGAAAGTGGATGCTAGGGTCCTGGGTGGTCTCATCACTGCCTCCCTCTCACAACTCTTCTCTGTGCTTTTCTGGTAGAGCTGCACTCACAGGCCAGCTTTCCTTCTACCTTGTTCCTTGCACATCCTGCGTCTCTGCCTGCATCCCCTGTCTTTGCTGATCACCTCCTAATTGTACTTCAGCCTAGACCAGGTTAGCTTTCTTTTGTTATGTTCTCCCTATGTATGTTGTATATGATTTTTTTTCCCATTCGGCTCACTTCTCAGCTGTATTTTTTCATTCCTTAGATTATTTAAGTACAGTTAGCCCCCCTAATTTGTGGGTTCCACATCCTTGGATTCAACTGAGGATCAAAAATATTCTAAATAAAAGTACACCAAAACAAAAAAAAAATCCAAATTTTAAAAACAGTACAACAATGTATATAGCACTTAACCTGGTATTAGGTATTATAATTAATCAAGAGGTGATTTAAAGTATATGAGATGTTTATAAGTTACATGCAGATACAATGCCATTTTCTATCAGAGACTCTAGATTTATGTCAGAGCATCTGTGGATTTTGATAACCACAGGTTACAACAGTATTGTCTGTTTACCTACTGCACAAAGCTCCATAAACGCATGGGTCATGCTTTTGCTCACTCCATTGTTAGCCCCTAGCACAGATGTTCAGCAAGTATTTATTATTATATATATATTACTTAGTTTTTGAAGGAAGCCAGTTCAGGAGTATTAGCTCAGTTCTTGGATGTTTGTTTACTACAAATATAGTTCAGCTAGTAGTTCACCTGGTGTCCATAAATGCTTAAGGGTTTTGGCAATGCTAATCATAAATGACAATATCATTTTGTAACAAGAATGTTTGGCAGGTATGTGTGGTATGTTGGCTTAGGTAATATTTCTTTTTTTAGTTAGGTTACACTGCCTTTTATTGGTATTCTATTTTTGTGGATCTGATTTGGTTTTGCTAAACTTTTTTTTTTTTTAATGTAATCTCTTTGGGAAAGCTAACTGGATTATAGAGTAGTGATGGGATACAGAAGCTTTCACCTAAATTGGATTTCCAGTAAAGCCAACCTTACTATTTGGAGGCAAGTCTTGGGAAAATATTCAGGTAAGGTCACTCCTTTATTTCGAAGGATTTGTGGTTGCTTGGACTGTGTTGTCTATAAGACTGGAGTCATTGGTTTTGTGCTGCGCCAGAAGGAGAAGTAGCAGTTTTTGTTGTTAGAAAATTTAATAGTGAAAGGGATTAAATATTTAAGAAAGAGAATGGGCTTGCTCTAGCTCTTGAAACTTTGTTTTGCTGATGAAGTAGGGTAAAAATTAGTATGGAAAGATGAAGAGTAGAGCATTTATTGCTTATGTGAAGTGTCCATTGTTGCTATTATAAGAATAGGCAAAGGAAATTTTCAGATTGTCCATATTTGCTTGAGGATAATGTGTAGCTATTGTATGCCTCATTTAATTACTTTTTTTTTTTAGTGTCGTTCACAATCACAAAATGATACCTTTACTGAAAGTGTTAGTGGATAAACTTAATTGCATATTTAAGGACCTATGCATTTCCAAAGATGATACTTTCCCTCCTTCATGTTAAGATGTACGTATTTAATGATAATGCCGTTTGTTGTACGAGAACTTGAGAAAGAAGATTTAGTAGGATTATCCAGTGACAGTCAGTACAGGGTGCAATTAAGCTGTCCATCTGGCTCTTGGCCTAGTGTGTGTATGTCTCTGGCTATGCAGTTATAGAATAGGGCAGGTGGCACATTTATATATGCCTTTGATTTCTCACAAGTTGATGAGCTTTCCTAAGTGGAGAATTTTAGAGCTCAATAGGATTGTTGTAGGAGAGGGGGCAGGGTGTAGAGAGTTGATTCTTCATTCTTCTATGGTGCAGTTGAATTTACATGTAGTTAGAACTGATTTTCCAGGGGATTATGATGGCATTGAGCTTAGAAGACTAGTTGGGTTTTAGCACTTCAGAATTGGATCCCCTACCGGAATCCTTGCTAAGAGGGAGTGGACTTGTATTTGGTACAGTGACAAAAAAAAATCGTCCTGATTCTTTAATTTGGTGGAAAGATGGGAAGGTAAAGTAAGATTAGATGTGGATGACAGATTTTTTTTTTTTAAAGAAAGAGGGTTAGCAAAAGACTGAAAGCATCTCTGTTTGGCTTTCGTATTAATGGAATTGTGTTTTGTTTGGTTACAAATAAATTATTCTGATAAAAATATAAATTGCATGCATTCAGTATTTATTTTAGAGAAATATATAAAGCCATAGCCCAAGCAAATTCTTGAATTACACTCTTATTTGAACTTCGGTGAAATAATATTTAACTAGTTCCAATCTTTTGTGACTTGTGTGTCTCATAAAATTTTACTAGCATGTAATAAAAGACAGTTTAGTAAATAATCAGTTCATTGTCAGACTGTTCTTTTGTTGGTGGAATGTTTGCTGCAAAAGATAAAGCAATGAAATGTCCAGATACTGTAACATGCTAAAGTGGTGACTATAAACCAAGACTTTTGTAAGTTTTAAAAAGAAACTATTGTTTTATTAAAATTAGTTTTAAATGCAAGTATTGCTTTATTTAGCCTTGAAATTATTTTTAAAATATTGTTTGAAGAATAGTAGTGCTAGCTTTCCAAATTTTGGTGATAGTGGTTCTATTTTTTAAATTAAGAATTTTCTGGGGTAGAAATGGTATTTTTTTATTTCTTCGGGAATTATTAAGAATTATCCAGAGTTGAAATGGTATTTTTTATTTTTTATACATACAGATAGAAATTGTCATTTGAGAATACCTGATTAAAAATGAATAACCTTAATTCTTTATATTATTTTGAATGTAAAGATATGGTCCAGATTTGTATATCGTTATTCTGCTCACATTGTGATATGCTTTTCACAAGTTTCTTTTTAAATTGAAAAGTAATGCATGTACATGAATAACAATATTTTAGGTAATAGTAAACATTAAACAATGCATAGTAAGCACCCATCCAACATAAGAGCTGGCATAGTCTCTTATTCAGGGGCAGCAACTTCAGCAGTTTCACAGTACAATCTGATAACTAAAACATATTTCTTGTCAGAATAGCATTGTCTTTAAACATTTGTTCTGTATAAACATTTATAATGCTGTTCCATTTAAACATTTGTTATACTGTTCTTTTTGTTGTCTTTGTGTTTAACTTTTTATTTAAATGCTTTTGGGAATAATTAAATGTTTTTTTAGTAGAGTGGGTTATGATTTGTAGTTATAGAATTATAATTGTGTCTTATAAAAACTATAATATAGTACATGTGCATTTTCATTCAGGTATGTAATACTGTTATTATTAGTGATATTGCCAGGCTGGCTGATAGAAGGTAGTGAAGTCTGCAGTGTGTAGATTAGTTTTTCAGTGGAAGATAAGTGTAGCCTTTTTGCATGGAACATTACAAGTGTGCATTCTTGCTAGAAAGCAAACATCATGCCAGAGATAAAAATCCTTTCCAGGTTTGGGGGTAGAAAACAAAAATTACATGGAGCTTTGTAATAGTCATGGGAAAAGTGTTTTCTGATAGTTGTTATATACTAACTCATAAATCTCCCATGCTCTTGGCCACATATAAGGAATTTTAATCTTAAAAATATTCTGGTTACCAGCTTTTGAAGAAAATTGGCCATAGAGTTGGGCACCAGGGACAGTGTACTGAAAAACAGACCATCATCAGGAGAGGCTAAACCAGGATTTTAAAAAAATGAGATTTCAGGGTTATTTTGAATCTGATGTTTAACATGAGCCATTGCAATGAATTTCATTTTATATCTGGAGAAAGCCCTTTTTAAAACTCGTATCTGACCAGGTGTGGTGGCTCACGCCTGTAATGTCAGCACTTTGGGCGGCTGAGGCGAGCAGATCACGAGGTCAGGATTTCGAGACCAGCCTGACCAACATGGTGAAACCCTGTCTCTACTAAAAATACAGAAATTAGCCGGGTGTGGTGGCGGGTGCCTGTAATCCCAGCTACTCGGGAGGCTGAGGCAGGAGAATGGCTTGGATGGGGAGGTGGAGGTTGTGATGAGCCAAGATCACGCCATTGAACTCTAGCCTGGGCAAAACTCCGTCTCAAAAAAAAAAAAAAAACAAAAACAAAAAAAAAACCTCATCCATTTTCCCTTAATGTAAATAATTGATATCCAGAGTATTAATAGAGTATATGCTTTTTATAATTTATAAAAAGGTAGAGGAGAGAATTATATAAGAATTTTGGTTTAGGTTTAATAGTTTCCTTTTGTAAGATTTCTTTCTGTATTTGATATTTTTGTAAGATTTATTGAATCTTTAGGTTATCATCTCCCTCTTACCCAGACTCTGTTGCCTTGCTTGCTGTATTATACCTGGAAGGCATAATTAGAATGCGGGAGACTCTCCTCATTTACTTGGAATAGACTTTTTCATATTTCCAGAAGTAGCAAAATTTATAAATATTATTCCCTTTGCTTCTGCCACTTGTATTCTTCCTCCCTACTTGAACTGTCTGCAGCTCTTCAAGGGAGGTTTGGGCTTTCATTCTCTTGCAGTTGTAGCACCTGAAGTATTTGCCTTCTTACTCTGAGGGATCACACATCTGCTAGCTACTAAAATGATAAATTGTCAGTTTGACACCAACCATTTTATTATGGTTATATGAACCCATTGATCTGTCTCATATCCTAACTAATTTAAAAATAAAATCATAACACCTTTTATAAGCATATGAAATACTACAAAATCATTATTTTCCTAGTTGAAAATGTTACATGCATATATTTTGTTTGTTAGATTTGGCATATTGAAAATAAAGAGAAATAAAACTAGAAAATAATAAGTGAAATACATTCAACTTTTTATGAAGTACAAAGAATTGGCCAGGCGTGGTGGCTCGTGTCTATAATCCTTGCACTTTGGGAGGCTGAGACAGGAGGATCACTTGAGCTCAGGAGTTCAAGAGCTCCATAGGCAACATAGACCGTGTCTCATTAAAACACACACACACACCGCAAAGAATTGATTGCCTTACTCAGATCATTTATTTCACCTACTAAAGCCTCTGCCATCCCATTATTGTAGAAAATTTCAAAGATATACAGTAATAGGGAGAATACCCAGCTTTAAACAGCCAGTCTTATTTATCTGTAGTCTGCCATCCCCAGATTACTCTGTAGCAAATCCTAGGTGTCAGATAAATCAATATATTGTGGTATTGGGTGAAGAACACATTGGCCTTAGACCACGATCAGTGCCTCATGAGAAAATGAACTCACTCTATATTGATAACTCTTAGTGTTCATGGGCTGATTTTTTTTTTTTCCTCTTCTTAAAATTGGGCTCCTTTCTTTTGGCTTTTTTGGCCTTCCCTTCTTTCCCTGTACCTCCACAAGGGGGCAGATAAAGGAAGTGAGAAGTTTAAATGAACCAGATTTGAGTTTCACTTTTGTTAATCAGTCAAATAGAGTTGCAGAAGATTTGGGGGGTGACTTTTCAGAAACAGTGACTTTTCTTCTTGAAACAAGTCATAGTGCCCCTCCTTTCTCTTCAGAGATAGAATAGTATTAGCTGTTTTAAAGGGGGTTAAACAATAATCTTTAAAAAAAAAAAAAAAAAAAGGTCCAGAGCATTACTACAGCCTTTAATTTTCTCTGTGAATGATAATTTTTCTGTAAAAACAATGATTTAGACTTTAATCAAAATATAGTATTTGAATTTCTATCTACTTTTTTCAGAGGATAGCTCTGGGTGATTGATTATCATTAAGATTTCTCATTGAGTGATGTGAATGTTGCATAGTCAAAGTATTTTAGCTGGGCATTTGGCTAGCAGTAGAAGGGTCATAACTACTGTCTTTATCCCCAGACAGTTTTGTCATTTCTTTTGTTTTTAGATTTTTTTTTTTTTTTTTAGATGGAATCTCTGTCGTCCAGGCTGGAGCGCAGTGGCATGATCTCAGCTCACTGCAACCTCAGCCTCCTGAATATCTGGGACTACAGGCACGTACCAACATGCCTGGCTAATTTTTATATTTTTAGTAGAGACAGGATTTTACCATGTTGGCCAGGCTGGTCTCTAACCCCTGACCTCAGATGATCCACCCACCTGGGCTTCCCAGAGTGCTGAGGTTACAGGGAGCCACCACGTCCAGCCGAGCTTTCTTATTTCTTAAAAGCCTCAGTTGGCCAGGATGGTGGCTCACGCCTGTAATCCCAGTACTTTGGGAGGCCGAGGCGGGTAGAACACCTGAGGTTGGGAATTCGAGACCAGCCTGATCAACATGGAAACCCCATCTCTACTAAATACAAAATTACTGGGCCTGGTGGTGCATGCTTGTAATCCCAGCTACTTGGGAGGCTGAGGCAGGAGAATCACTTGAACCCGGGAGGTGGAAGTTTCAGTGAGCCAAGGTCGCACCATTGCACTCCAGCCTGGGCAACAAGAGTGAAACTCTATCTCAAAAAAGAAAAAAGCCTCAGTTACTGTGGCGGTATCAATGAATCGGATTCATAAAATTCTACAAATATATGAGGGTTACTTTATTTATGGTAAAACAGTATTCTGTTTGAAGCATGTTTGAAATTGAATGCCAGAACACCATATAAATTGCTGTTTAGTCTGTGGGAATTTTAAATAGGCATCTATAAAGTTTTTTTGTCAACAGATTATTTCTTTGTCTTGACATTTAGATACTGTGACCTGTGGGAGTTTTTTTTTTCTTTAATATTATATGTGTTTAATCTTTTCGTTCTTTTGTTTTCCCAGTGAATATATTTCTTTTGGAAAAATGCTATTTTCCCAAGTAGACTATATGAGACTCACATTTTGAATATGTGGTGTTAATTGTTGTAAGATATTGGAGGAAATGATGGGATAAACTTGCAGAAATTGATTGGTTTTACATGAATTTTGGCAGCTGCTTTGCAATAAATATATTTCCTTTTGTTGCCACCATTAAATTTTCTGGTTCTCAAAGTTTCTATATGCCTTGCCAGATGACACGTAATTACAATGAAAGCGTTACCTTACATTCCTCTAGCATTCTTCCCCGCCAGCACCACACTTAATGCCTTTTATTCCTCAGCTTCATGCATGAATTATGTAGCATATGTGAAGAGGCTTAAACTGTTACCATTACAAATTCTTTCTAGATGGCTTCTGTTATATTTAGGATATACTTATACTTTAGACAAAGTAAGAATGTTATTGTTGTTGACCTTGACACCAAGTAACTGGGCAGACATTATATAGCTATGTTTGAATCCTCACAAAATGTGCTATTGAAGCCAACAGAGTCCTGGCGGGAGACTCTTCTGGACAGCAGAGTTATGGAACTTTTCTTCACAGTAAGTCTTGGTTGATATCTCTGGTAGCAAGGGCCATAGAAAAGAGGAAATGCCTTGGCATGTTTCTTAAGTAAAACAGAACAGATTGCTTTTTTCCCCTAAAGTCTTGTCTTTTCATCAATATAGCTGCTTAAACAGAAATTATTTTAAAAGGTTCTTGCTAATTTATAAAAATTTCACATAGTTTTGAAGGGCTTAATATCCTAGAGCAGAAGTTCTCAAACTTTTAATTTCAGGACCCCTCTATACTCTTAAAAATTATTGAGAACTCCAAAGAGCTTTTCTTTATGTAGGTTATATGTATCCTGTTAAAAATTCAAACAAAGCTTTACAAAATAATGTGCTGAAAAGTAACAATAAGAAACTATTAACATATTAAAAGAAGTAACATTTTAATTAACAGTATTTTAAAAAACAAAGCAAGTTTAATGAGAAGAATAGCATTGTTTTGCATTTTTGCAAATCTGTAATATCAGACTTAATAGAAAATAGGTTATCTTATCTGCTTCTGCCTTCATTTAGTTGCAGTATTGCACATTGTGTGGTCTTGGGGAAATTCAACTTTTTACCTGTGTGACAGTGAGAATAGGAAATGCAGATACTGTCTTCATATTATTATGTAAATAGTTTTTTCCTCATAGACAATCTGACAGGCTTTTAAAAAGCTTCAGGGATCCCTGGGCCACAGTTTGAGAACTGCTAGAGTGTAGGTTTTATATTATATTCATGAGTTATTGTTTAACTTGGTATTAATGAATAGCATTTTATCTCATATGTAACTTTAGACAGTCCTCTTTATTATTGGTTAAATATCAAGACATAAGCAGTATGCTCCCACATTCACTAATGTGTATCCCCAACAGAACAACCAGAAGCTGGAAAAACAATTCATGTGTGTGTGTATGTGTTGGATGCTAATTTGCAGTTATAGGATGAATATATGAGTTATTTAGATATATTGACATGGACAAAAGCCCAAGTACAAGCCAATTAAAAAGAAAAAAGAAAGCTATTTTGCTTCATCCCAGTTGTTAATTATAGTTTCTTTTCATTTGCTTTAAAAATATAGATGAGTCCTACAACGGCCTTTTTCTGATTGAACCATTTACAATATAGTAGTTATGTGGCCTATGTTTTAAAATAGCTAAAAGGTTATCTATCCAGGGGTATATATAAAATATATTTTCTATGGAAACATTCAGACTGAGCATTAATCACCTTGTGATTTCTTTTTAAAATCAAGGAAATGATGGCTAAAACCACTATCAAGATCAAAGAGATAATTGTAACTAAATTTTAAAATTCCGTTGCCTGCCTCATCTGACAGGAATTGTTTTGATACAAATCCAAGTCCAAGTCTTTGTATTATGCACTGACTGAAAGTAGATTCCACTCCAGCAGTTTTTGAAAAGGTGAAAAACTTGCTGGCAGTACTGGAAACAGCTCTACCAAATCTGAACAGCTGTCTAGACAAACCAGACAGCTGCTCCTGTCAGCTGTGAACAACCACATGCAACTAACTTTTGAATTTGAAAGTTAACCCTTTTTTGCTTTATTTGAACAATTTTGGTGTTTGTAGCTATTTTCACTTAAGCAGTTTATGAACAAGTTTGTTACTTGTTTTAAAAATGACAGTGACTAATGTTTTTATTTAATTTTGGTTAAATTTAGTTTTAGTTACATTAATTCATTGCCTAATTTTTAAAGCACTTTTCCACTGGATATCACTTGTGCTAGATTTGGATAAGCATCAATATACTGTTGCATAAGAGCAAGACTTTAAATATGTTGATCATAATACTTTAAATATGTGGAATACTTTGGGTTGCATTCTGCCCTACAGAGGTTGACAAACTTCTTGATTTTTTTTTTTCCTTCCCTAAGGTCTTGGGGAAAAAAAAAACACTTTCATTGTGTTTTCTTCCTACCTTTTTGATCAGTCTTCTTGATCTCGCTTATAGGTCTCTTCCTTCTTTGCTTATCACATAAATACTGGCATTCCTATCTTAATTCTCAACTTTGCTGACTCTGTATACTTTCCTGTGACTCTTTCTTCCGCGCGTAGGACTTCAGGAACCAGTTCACAGATGACTCCTACATCTATATTCAGCACAACCAGCTCCAGAGTTTCTGAGCCTTATAATCCAAGTGCTTAAATCCAACTTTGGATGGCCCACAGACAGCTCAGATTTAACATGTTCCAGTAGAATTCGTCATCTTCCTTACTTGCTTCTCCTTCCTTGTGTTCCTTTTCTTGATGCATAGCCTTGCCATTCACCTCACTGGGCGTCCTTCTGGGTTTTGCTTTCCCTTATCCCTCTGTCTCTTTCCCATATTCAGGTGTTGATTTCAGCTTTCAGTTTTATAATACAGTTTATATTGAAATACATGTTCAGATATAGAGGAACTCTTTTGTAATGATGACATTGGAAAAAAGGCAAGAATCTATATATTGTATAAAAATTAAGCATTTATCATTAGTTTTATGTGGTTTATATTTCAGGGAACATAAATTAGCTTGAACAGTACACACAGTCTCCAAAGACAGTTATTTATTTATTTTAAATTTTATTTTTAACTATTTCTTTCTTTTGATTGCTCACTTCAAGACCATAATGAACATTCAAGATAGTGAGATAGATTCTTAGTGTCCCAGATTACATTGTATCTGTTGACAGAATGTATCTCTGGACATCTTGCTTAAATGCTAATTAGATTCTAAGGCATCCAGACAAAAATTTAATTACAGATTTCAGATAAAGAACTTATGAGAGCGAGTCATGTTCAGAAGTTTATGAACTAGACAGAGTGCATATATGAATTTGCCTATTTTTAGAATTTACTATATAAAACTTAAAATACATTAGAATATAGTTTGAAAAATATTTGTATTCTAGACCAAGGATTTGCAGACTTTTTTTTTGTATAGGGCCAGATAGTGAACACTTTAGGCTTTGCAGGTCATATGTTTGTTTTCAACACTGCCATTCTAGTACAGAAACAGCCATAGATGACACATAAATAAGCATAGTGGTGTTCTAGTAAAGCTTATTGATGGTCATTAAAATGTGACTTTTGTATAATTTTCATAGGTCACAAAATATTATTTTTGTTGGTTTTCCCTCAACCATACAAAAATGGGAGAAAAAAACATTCTTAGCTCACAGCCATACAAAAACAGGCAGGGGTTAAATTTGGTTTATGGGCTATGGTTTGTTCTAGTCCAAAAAGAGCGTAGCATATTTTAAGCATGTCAGTGAATCAATTAATTTTGTAAGTTTTAGAGATTATTTCGTATTTTAAATTTCATTACTAGAACCTTAAGAAGTTCAGGGATAGGCCGGGCACAGTGGCTCATGCCTGTAATCCCAGCACTTTGGGAGGCCGAGGCGTGTGGATCACCTGAGGTCGGGAGTTCAAGACCAGCCTGACCAATATGGAGAAACCCTGTCTCTAAAGAAAAAAAAAAGTTCAGGGATTAAGGATTAATGGACTCAGTCAGTGAACAAGGATTTATTGAATATTCATTGTGCCCAGTATACTAGTAAATACTTAAATAGGTTCTGACCTCAAGTAATTTAGAAACAATTTGCCGAGTCAAAGTGAACATAACCTAAAGCTATGAGTTCAATGTTATACAGCATTTACAAAGTAGAGAGAGAAAATTGTGTAGAAAAGGACTAGAGTAGTTAAGTGCTTTGGCAAATACAAAATGGTACATACAACAGTAAGTATTGGATGGATTAGGAGTAATAATGATCATATTTCTACACTAAATTTTCCTTGGCTCTATTATGTCAGATTACAGAAGTGAAACCTTTAACATCTGAGAATATTAATACTATAAAACTAGGGAGCAGTATTTTGAGAGCATTTCCTTCACACAGAACACTATACCAGGTGTTTCACATCTGTATTATATCACCAAAATAAAATCTAGATGAGATTTAAATGAATTTAAGTATAATTTATATTTTGTATTTAAAACTTTTAACATTTATTAATAAGAATGATGTAGGTTAAAGTAGATTCAAACAAATTGTAGGCGATCTGAGCATTTTAATAAAAGAGTGCTTGTTATATTTTGGTTGAATGAATGCGTGAATGTCTATGGATTCAATGGCATATTGCTTTTCTAAGTGTGCAACTGTTTACTTCCACTAAAGCGGCATCTATATACTCTTGATTGAACTTGTCTGCTAACTTTAGCAAGAAGCTGTAGCTAGGCATAGTTAGCATAATACAGATGACTGTCGTTGTTGCTGTTTTTAGAAGAAGCAGTATGTCTGACTGGCTGGCATCTGTTTCGCTCTTTGTCATAACATACTGGAGATGGATCAATTTTCAAAATGTAGGTAGCCCTCAGTTAAAAATTAATTGATATGTTTAAAATAATGCCTGTAATGTAAAGTGGACTGAGGGACAATTTTCAGTTTAGTTTAATTCAGGAATTAGTTTTCTAGAAATAACCAGCTACAGTGAATTTTTCTCTTACCTCATTCGGCATGGTAGACACGTGACCCTTACAAAGGAAGAATTTATATTTATGGATTAGTAATTCTTTCTAACAGGTACACCGAAAAATCAGAGAAGATTCAGATATGGCACAAGATTCTCTGCAGTGCCTTGCCCAGTTAGCTTCTCTTCATGGACCCATCTTCCCTGATGAAGGATCACAAGTTGATTATCTAGCACACTTCATTGAGGGATTACTGAATACTATCAATGGGTAGGTATACTTGCCCTTTGCAGCTGAAAAAGGAACTCTAGTTTTGTGTTTAACAGTAGAAGAAAAAAGGAAATTAGTTATTTTTCCCCCTTATATTTTGAAGTAAAGTCATATGGGTAATTTGACATTAATAAACAGAGACATGCGTTTTAAAATGAATCAGTAACAGTATTGCTTGTTTGGAAATGAGTTATTATATTAATAATTTTTCTTTTACTGCTACTTAATAATACTCATTCCTTGGTTTTAGAATTGAAATAGAAGATTCTGAAGCTGTAGGAATCTCCAGCATTATCAGCAACCTGATAACCGTGTTCCCAAGAAATGTTTTAACTGCCATTCCAAGTGAACTTTTCTCCTCCTTCGTTAACTGCCTCACACACCTCACTTGTTCTTTTGGGCGAAGTGCTGCATTGGAAGAAGTGGTGAGTGACTATTCTGAAGTAAATTGTGTCAGTTTTAAGTGTGTAAATTATTTGGGAAACATCTTTAAAAATTTGTGGGTTAAAATACCTTTAGTTGGTGATATTTTTTGGTGTTAAAAATTTAGTTTTGAGGTGATTTAGTACCCAGATATAGGAGATGGAATGAAATGAGCTGTGGTTTGTTCAACACAAATTTTCACAATTTTTAACATAAAATTTATGAAGGTCATTCGAATAACAAAAACATTGTTTACAGGGTGCTGCTGTGGTGTGGTGTATTTATGTGTAATTTTATATGTTTCTTTTTTTAAGAATTTTTTACTTTGGACTTATTTGGCAATATGTAAACATAATTTGGTTCAAATTATTGTAACCTTGCTTATTTTGATTAGACTGTGGTCTCTAATTTTTTTGGATGGTAATGCTTTAATAGTGTATCCTGGTAGAATTTAATTTACATTTAAATTAAGAACAGTAACAATACTGAAGTTTTTTTTTTTTTTACAAATTCCCAAATGTGTATTTTCCATATTTTATATTTAAGTTTAGAAAACATCTACTAAAACCCCTTGACAACACAGCTGCTTTTGTATAAGTTACTTTGAATAGCTGTGTTAATCATGGAAAATAATTGATTTCATTCCACAAAGTAGTGATTAAATTATTGCAACTATTTTTTCTTTATATGAAGCAAAATGTGAATCTTTCTGAAAGGCTGTAAGAGTAAAAGGAATGTAGATATTTTGTTAGCATTTCCTGTTAAATTGTAAGTTGTTTTGGTTAGATTCTGCCAACGTGTATAAGTTTTTCATATCCCTTCAGAGGTTTTCAGAGAATAGAGAACTCAAGAATGATTATGTTTATGTAATCAGGCACTTTTGTGATTTGATGAGGAAAGGAACCAGGTCAGACAGGTGTTTATATAGTAGAGAAAATGTAGTAAGAGAAGAATAGAAGTTTAAAGGCATGGAATGTAGATCTGAAAAAATCCACGGTAATTTTAAGTATTTATGCTTTACTCAAACCCCTTTCAAATGATGACAGATTCTGAACTAGTCAGGTTGTATTCAACATGAGTTCCTTGCACTTTCCCTCTCCCCTTTGGTTTGTTTATTTTCTCTTCTAAACCAGGTGGATTAAAGAGCATGTTGATCCTGTATTTAGAAACTAAGCTACCTTTTAGTTTCTGTTTGTGAGTTAAGAGTGTTCCTAAACATTTTAAAGAATTACTGGAAGATATATGGCATCTTTGGTTTGCAAATTTTAAGGGCAGAATTTATTTTGAGGACACTGACATCTTGACAATTTTTCCGTCAAGATTTGACAAAGGAATGTTGGAATATAGAAAGCCTACACGCATTTGCAGAGAAGTAGAAGTGTTTGGTGCTTATTTCACAGCAGACATGCTCTAGGGATGATGAACCTGATAGGTTTCATTCAAGAAAAGTATTATTTATTTTCATTTCTTTTACTCTTTTAATTAGTTTTTAATTGAGCTGTTTATGATATTTAAAAGTTATTTTAAAAAATACTTGGTCATGTGTTGAAAAGGACAGAGGGAAAATATCTGTTTAAAGTTTTGCATTAGTCATAGAAACCAGGTCAGTGTGTGGTGAAGTTGAGGGCTAAGGGAGTGACTCCTGCATAGTGACTTGCTTGAAGACTAAATCTCCTAAATGTCATGTCAGCCTCAAGCAGTTTCCATGTATCTCGTGTATGCTGGGGGTGGAGGGCCAGGGGACTGTACAACTAATAGCAGGAATACAGGAACAAATCCAGCCAAACTAAATTTGACCTATGGGACCGAGACATTTCATCTTTTGTTTTCTTGGGCACCCAGTGATTGTAGGGATAGTACATAATACATGGTTCTCCTGAGATGGAAAAGTATATAAAGACATGATCTTTTAAGTAAAATTTGAAAAATTGAGGCATAGTAAAGAAACAAGTTTGGGAGTTAGCATGGGATGAAAAGATGATGAACTTTTGAGGGAGATAGTACCGTTATGGGCCAGGCAGTCGGGAAGTGTAAGAGCTCGGGCAAGCTGCTTCAGTTTTTTTGAGCATGTTTCCTCACTGGTAAAATCAGGATGTGAGTTCCTTCCACTGCTTTATGACGTGGATTAACTGCATGAAAAGTACCTGTAGAGTGTGCAGTAATTTATTACAGGCAATAATATATTGAATAATAATTTTTAAAATGAACTTTTATAAGAATAGCATTTATTGAAAATTTGTGTGCACTCTTACCATGAAAGAACAATTGCCGAGTTTTGTTTGCTGTGAACCAGTTAGAATTCTAATTTTTAAAAATTATTTTAAAACTAATTTTTAAAAATTATAAAATATTTTTTGTAATTTTAATTTTGTGAAATATTTTTGTTTTTCTTAAATATTGAAAGTTTCTTTTCCCAGTTGAAAAACGTTCCACATGTAAGGCTTTTCACTGTGAGAATACTTTTTAGGAGCTGCGTTTGTTTAGGAATACATACAGATTATCATCTTTTTAAATAGCAGTTCATGTCTTCAATGGCGATTATGTTGCTGTAGCAAGGGAAAAAGAGTATCTTCATAGGAAGAAACATTCTTGATACTAATGTGTGTTTTTGAAACCCATGTCATAAAGCCACGTTGCTTGGTTGCTTTAGCATGTGAGTAAAGAGACACATATTTGTGAGTACCCTGACTTGGAGTTAACTGAGAGTCTGTGTTCACAAAGAGCAATTCCAGTATTCAGCCAAGTTTCTCTGTGGCTGCAAAAGTTTCTTGATATTACTTGAGGCTTCTTGGAGCCAAGAATGTATTCATTACACCCCATTATCTGTTGCTGAACCAAAGAGATGATAATGAATGTGGAGATGAAAAAATACTGCCTTGAAGATTAAAATCCCTCTGGGCACGGTGGCTCTTGCCTGTACCTTGGGAGGCCGAGGCAGGTGGATCACCTGAGATTAGGAGTTTGAGATCAGCCTGGCCAACATAGTGAAACTCTGTCTATACTAAACATGCAAAGATTAGCCAGGCGTGGTGGTGGTTGCCTGTAATCCCAGCTACTCAGGAGCCTGAGGCAGGAGAATTACCTTAACCTGGGAGGCAGAGGTTGCAGTTAGCTGAGATTGTGCCACTGCACTCCAGCCCAGGTAACAGAGCAAGGCTCTGTACACACACACCAATTCTAACAATAATTGTTCATTTTAATACATCAACTATTTTATAAAAGATTTGTAATAGCACATGCCTTTGAATTGGTTCAGTGAAATGCAAGGAGAATATGGCTTGAACTCCATACTCTAGTTTGCTGCTTGGTTTCTTTTATAATTAACCATTTTGAGTTCAGCCCAGTAAGCAAAGCCATGCAGTATGTTGTTACATGAACACAGCAGCCTTCATAACACTGAGGTATTTTGTATATGCATTTTGATGTGTGTGTTGTGTATAAGGACGATGGGTAAATAACAATTTATAAAGAAAGAACTTTACATATAGTTTTAGTATATTTGTAGCCTAATCACAAGACCAGCAGGACAAGGTAGTAATTAAAAAGGTAAATAAAGTTGTTAGGAAGTTGATTATGGTGTAATGCAATAAAATAAATTTGCAATTTGTCGAGTGAGTGAGTGTATTTAAAGGTCAGCATTCTTGATTCAGAGTCTAATTTCTCTGACTCGTTGGGTAATTACTTTGTAGAGAGGTGATGTGATAAAAAGGAAGCCATAAATTGAAGCCAAATTACAGATTGAGAAGTGAGGAGCATAAATTTTGGGATATCTCAGTGGTAAGAGGGAAAGCAATTCTTATTCTCTGGGATGCTGTGTCAGTATAGTGTAACTGTGTACTCTCCCTGGCATCTTCACCCATGAAAGGATGGGTTGTTTCAACCTGCCAGCCTCCCCACCAAACGGTTCTTATAGCTATAAAAAAATAAATTGATGCTACTTGGGAGAGCAAGCTGGCTGTCCAGCGCTTCCCACCCATCAAGCACATTCATTTCCTCTGCTTAAAAGATGGAAGAAGAAATGAAATGAAATCCATGAGTATTTTGTAAACCTTGCACATTAAAAGTATACTCTTCAGAAATAATAGCAATAGTTTTATCTCTACCAGGATATTTGGAAGAAAACTAGTTACTATTTTACCTTAAATACAGATTCTTATTAAAAGAAGTGTTTCAAGAATTATTTTAATGTTTTAATTCTAATTGGTTGATAATATTACCATGCAGTGTTTCATGACTTGTATGAGTCAGCTCTGATTGTTTAAATCTGCTTCCCTAGTACAGAACCAGTGTAAGTTTTATAGAATTCTTGCACTTGAGATAGAGTGCAGTGGATTTAGAATAAAGCTTACTTACTGTCATAACTATTGTTCCATATTGTATCCTTTATACTGTTTGTTATACTAGCATTAGAAACATAATTAGATCCAATGGACCTGGGGTTCAAAAATGAATACTAGAGTGAGGTAGAAAAAAAGGAATTTCAAAAACATTTTCATAGTATGTGGAAAAAATTTTTTAAACAAACAAAAAAGAACAAAAGAAAGAAGAGATTGCCCTTTTATCCCACGTAAGCCGGGCAAGTCCCAGAAGTGTCAGCCACTATTCAGCTCCGTAAGTCTGTATTGAGCACTTCTTATGTGCCAGGAACAGTGTCTAACATGTATGCATTCCTTTGCATTGAGAATTTGGAAACCCCTGTGCGTTTCAAAAGGAAGAAAGTATGATAATCCAGTAGTGCAGCATTTAAAATCTTTTTCTGTAAATTATAGCTTGGACTCTTGTGTTTTTGTGGGGTAGGTGGTTTGTTTTTTTAAGTTATCTGTCTATAGGTTTTTTCTAACAACTACAATGCTTGTCTACTAAATCAGTTTCTCTTGGGGGATTCCAGAAGCCAGGAATACTGTCAGCTGCGTAGGTACTCCGAAGTTAAATTAATTCTGTATTTTAAGGACTAGCTAGAAAAAATAAAAATAACTAGATAAGTTGTTAATTTATTTTGCATTTGACATTCAAAGATTTCTAAATCCTGCATTTTTAAGTGAAGAGTTCGTGAAGTTTTGTAATATTTCTGTCACTATATTGTTGCCGTATTTGCCTTAAATGATACTTCGTTAGGAAAGAGTCTAAATACCAATAGCAGATGAATAACAGCATAAACTAATAGTATAGCTCTTTCAGTCTTTAATCTTTCCTATGTCCTCAATGTGCAGCACAAATATTGTTTGTGATTTGTCATTAGACATAGGGGTTGTTCTGGTGCCTGTAAATTTTAAAGTTACTGTGAAATATTTTATTCATATAAAGTACTAGTTTTATGTTATAAAAATATAAAGAATAATGAAATGAACAATTATGTATCAACCACCAGATTAAGAAATAGTATGGTATATTGATAGAGGCTTTTTCTGTCATTTTTTAACCTGTGGGTTTTTTTTGTTTTTTTTTTTTTTTCCTTCCTGTTACTGCATGCAAGTGCTTGTTGCATTACTTATTTCTGCCAAGTGGGTCTATAAGCAGATGCTGCTGGTGAACTTCCCAGCGAGCGTTTTGGCCACTTTTTTGCAGCCTCTACAATCTCTGATAGTTGAAGCTGTTTTCACTTCTAAACTGTTGTGATGAGTAATATAGAAGGAACTTTTTAAAGGATATTCCGTAGATGTAAGATTTTCTGTGACAATTAATTGCCTGTATTCATCTCACTGCATTTTTTTGTCTATGAATCACATACTGATCTAACATATGTTATTTATGTTTACATATGAAGATAATCTTGATGATCAACAGAAAGAGCTTTCCAATTTCATGGAAAGGATTTGGAGTTGTCATGATGATTAGTTGCTGTTCATAGGAAAACAATATGTAATTACCTTAGCATGAGATTTAGCTCATATTTTTACAATATCTGATATTAGATTTATATAAAGATAAATATAGATAATGACTTGATATTTTAGGGCAGATCTGAGTTCACAGCAAAAATTGAGTGAAAATACAAACCTCCTCAAACATGGAGCCTCGCCACCCTCACCCATCAACATCTACACAAGAGTGGTGCATTGTTACAGCTGATGAAACTACATTGACACATCATCATCATCCAGAGTCCATAGTGTCAATAGGGTTCACTCTTGTCATTGTACATTCTGTGGGTTTGGACAAGTGTATGATGTCCACCATTAAGGTATCATACAGAGTAGTTTCACTGTTCTGGAAATCCTCTGTGTTCTGCCTGTTTATCCCTCCTGCAAACCTCTGGCAACCACTCATCTTGCGGCTGTCTCCACGATTTTACCTATCACTAACATCATATAGTGATGTTAGATTTTAATCTCTGAAATTCAATTTGATGTCAAAAAAGGAGACAGATGTCATATACCGAAAGTTTTCTTTTCAAAGCTTCATTTGACAGCATCTTCATAAATAAAATTAACCATTATTTTGGAATTATATATTTAACATAATTACCAAAACATAAAAACAGATTTCTTTCTGTGACTAAAGGGTTGCAAATTTGCTGCTCTATATACCTCCAAGTTAATTACGGGCATTGAGAGATAAGTGCTGATATCATATTTTGATTACCTTCTCCACCCTGCATTTCCAGATGGAGTAAAGTAGGGTCAAGTAGTCTCATAAGCTCAAAGCCCCTCTCCAAAGCCTCTCTGGCAGTAGGCCTGACAATACCAAGGACATGAGCACATAGCGTCTAGCTTGGTCTCCTTAGTCATCTCTGTGCACGTGCTGCTGGCTTGGCTGCTGGGTTTTGGCCAGAGTGGCCATGGAGCAGGGCCAGGGTATTATGAAAAAGCTCTAGGTTAGGTTTCAGTTCTCTGTGATTAGACTGAAAGGTTTTGTTGCCAATTGTCATCAACCAAATTTTTTCTCACACTTTGCTTGATAAGTTGTATTATCTCCAAAAGGAACCAGAACGCTCTTTAGAAGTCCATAGTAAATTGCCATCCAATGAATTGAGGCTCTGCAGTCTACCTGTGACTTTCTGTTCTAGTATCAGAGTGTTAATAGGAAGGATTATTGAAAGTTTTTTTTAATAAAAGAAAGGCATATAAGACTTTTACTTTTTAGTTATACTTTTCTGTATATGAATAATTAAACAAAGATAACATGTATTAGATATGTATTTTAAAATCAACAAAGATAGGTCTTAGAAAATATTCTGCTTTTTTTTTTTTTTTTTTAAAGACTGGGTGGGTCAGAGGATGCTATTCCTAAATTCCTCTTGTGATACTTACCAGTCTGTTTATTTTGGCAAGATAAACTGTTAAGACTTAACAAATGATGGCTGCAAAGCAAATGCTTTGTTAAGTATATAAACAGGCCACAGATGTTTCTATGGAAAGAAAGTATCTTATTCACCTCCATATTACAGGGCCTTGCTCTGTCACCCAAGCTGAAGTGCAGTGATGTAATTTTGGCTCACTGCAACTTCTGCCTCTCAGGTTTAAGCAATTCTCCTGCCTCAGCCTCCCAAGTAGCTGGGACTACAGGTATGTGCCACCACACCTGGATAATTTTTGTGTTTTTAGTAGAGACAGCGTTCTGCCATGTTGGTGGGGCTGGTCTTGAACTCCTGACCTCAGGTAATACACCCATCTCAGCCTTCCAAAGTGCTGGGATTACAGGCATGAGCCACCATGCCTGGCTGAGAAGTCTCCTAAAGTATAAACCTAGAAGTGGAACTTTTTGATCATAGTATATTAATGTTCACTTTTACAAGATAGTAGTGTCAAATTTTTGCTAAAGTGATTGGACCAATGAATTAATACGTGTGTGAGTTCTCAGAATGATCCATGTCCTCACCAACACTTACTGCCAAACTAGCAAGTATAAAATATGGTCTTAATTTTCCTTCCCAAGTACCAGTAACATTGAGCATCTTTTCATATATTTAAATATGTAGTTGCTATGATTCCTCTTTTGAAATGCTTGTTTGTGTCCATTGCCCATTTTCCTGTTAGGATGTTTGTCTTTTCCTCACTGATTTGTAGAAAGGCTATATATGTTCTAGAACTAGTTTTTTGTTTCTTATACATGTTGCAGATTGATATGGTTTGGCTCTGTGTCCCCACCCAAATCACATGTTGAACTGTAATCTTGTAATACTCACATGTCAGGGGGTAGGGACCTAGTGAGAGGTGATTGGATTATGGGTGTGGTTTCTGGCCTGCTGTTCTCCTGATAGTGACTGAGTGCTCATGAGATCTGAGAGTTTAAAAGTGTGTGGCAGTTCTCTCCTTGCTCAGTCTCTCCTGCTCTGCCATACTGAGACATGCCTGCTTCCCTTTGCCTTCTACCATGATTGTAAGTTTCCTGAGTAGTCATGCTTCCTGTTAAACCTGCAGAACTGTGAGTCAATTAAACCTCTTTTCTTCATAAATTACTCAGTCTCAAGCAATTCTTTACAGCACTGAGATAATGAACTACTACACAGTTCTTTTTTTCTTTTTCTTTTTTTGAGACGGAGTCTTACTCTGTTGCAAGGCTGGGGTGCAGTGGCGTGATATCAGCTCACTGCAACCTCTGCCTCCCGGGTTCAAGCAATTCCCCTACGTCAGCCTCCTGAGTAGCTGGGATTATAGATGCCCACCACCATGCCTGGCTAACTTTTTGTCTTTTAGTAGAGATGGGGTTTCACCGTGTTGGCCAGGTTGGTCTCTGTCTCCTGACCAAGTGATCCACCTGCCTTGGCCTCCCAAAGTGCTGGGATTACAGGTGTGAGCCACTGCGTCTGGCCAGATCTATTCTTTTTTTATGGCTCCTTTTTCACTTTATAGTATCTTTTTTCTTTCTTTTTTGAGACAGAGTTTTGTTCTTGTTGCCCAGGCTGGAGTGCAATGGCACAATCTCGGTTCACTGCAATCTCTGCCTCCTGGTTTAAGTGATTCTCCTGCCTCAGCCATCCGAGTAGCTGGGTTACAGGCTTGCACCACCATGCCTAATTCTGTATTTTTAGTAGAGACGGGGTTTCTCCATGTTGGTGAGGCTGGTCTTGAACTCTCGACCTTAGGTGATCCACCCACCTCAGCCTCCCGAAGTGTTGAGATTACAGGCATGAGCCACTGTACCTGGCCATCTTTTCTTCCTTATTTAAAATTTGGAATAATTATAGATTTATAGAAAATTTGCAAAGACAGTACAGAGTTTCCATGTGCATTGTACCCAGTTTTCTCTTAATAGTATCATCTTTTGTAGCCATGGTATGTTTGTCAGAACTAAGAAATTATCAATTGGCATATTATTAGTAACTAAACTACAGGCTTTATTTAGATTTTACCAATTTTTCCACCAATGTTCTCTTCCTGTGCCAGGACCTAGTCCTGGATATCACATTGCATTTTTGACTTCATCATATTTTTTTGATGAACAAGTGGTCCTCATGTTAGTTTAGCTGAAAGTTTTTTTTTTTATGATTTGTAATTTTGGTACCAATTTAAAGATACTTACCATCCTGTATTTTATTCTAAAGGCTTTAACATTTGCCTTTTATGACTAACATCTTAGAATTTAGTCAAGTGGGGGTGCAAAGTTTTTTTCTTCATGTGGGTAATAGGTTTTTCTGCAACATTTATTGAATAGCCCTTCATTCTCAGTGATCTGCTGTACTGTAGTTTTTACATAAGAATGTGTCTTTCCTAAGCTTGCTAGTCACTTTCGTCAGTTTGTGTATTTCTTCACCTGTATATCACATTGTTCTATACAAAGCCTAGATAGGTGGATAGGTTCCCCTACCGTATTCTTCAAAAGAGTCTTGGATATTTGGCTCTTCATTCTTTCATATAAATTTTGTGAGCTCATCATGTTAGATTGTGGTTGAGATTATAGTGAATCTTTATGAAGAGCAGACATCTCTACTATAACTTTTCCTATCCATAAATGTGATATTCTCTATGTTAATTTAGGTCTTATGAATTGTCTATCAATAAAGGAAAATATTTTTCCTAAGTACCTTATATTTTTGTTGCTATTATAGAAAGTATCTTTTTTAAATCTCATTTTTCAGATTGCTACTGGCATAGAGAAATGCATTTGATATTAGTACATTTGAGTTGATATTTGGTAACCTTTCACAAATCTTACTGATTCTTATAAACGTTTAAAATCTTTGATTTTCTATGGATAATCATATCATCCATAAATAATGACAATTTTGCTTCTTTTCAATCTGCAATTTATAATTCTTTTTCTTGTTAATACATTTCTTGCTTTCTCTTATTGTATAGTGCTGAATACAGGTGATAATAGAGGACATCTTTTCTGGTTAAGTAAAATTTTATCAGAATTGCTAATAGGTTTTTTAAAAAACAGGAAAGAGTATTGAATATTATTAAGTGCTTAATCTGTTGATGTAGTGAATTGTACATGTAGATTTTTTACATTAAAAATTACTCTAAATTTCTGAGTTGAGTCCAACTTGATTGAGATGTATCTATTTTTTAATTCACTGCTATATTCATTTGGTGGCAAAGTTTTATCAGCTGCATATATTACTTACCTGCTTACTCTTTTTCCTCTTCTCTGGATCAGTTTGAAGAAGATGGGCTGTTTTTTGTTTTGGTTTGGTTCTTGCAAGTTCAGTACATCTCACCTGTAAATCTACTGAGACTGGTACTTTCTCTGTGGGGGAAACTTTAAAAATTTTAAATAATTAGTTATGGGAGTACTCAGGTTTTTCTTGTTTTTTTCCCCTTGGTCTAATTTGTCAAGTTACATTTTTCTTGGAATTTGTCCATTTATCTTAGGTCATTTTTATTTTTACTTTGTTCTTTATGTTTATGATTTCACTTTTCTTCCTGAAATATTTTTTTTTTTTTTAAATTTTGAGGCAGAGTTTTGCTCTTGTTGCCCAGGCTAGAGTGCAATGGTGCAATCTTGGCTCACTGCAACCTCCGCCTCCCAAGTTCAAGCAATTCTCCTGCCTCAGCGTCCCAAGTAGCTGGAATTACAGGCATGAGCCACTGCTCTCGGCCTCTTTCTGATATTTCAAAATACTGTTTTAATGTTGTAAAATGGTATGCTTCTTGGAAAAAGTAATTCAAATAATACATAAAGTTAAAATTCTCCAAAAATCACTTGTCACGTATATTGTGTCATCATTTGAGTGACTATCTTCCTTGGCATCTCTTGATTCACACATATATGCCTTTATTCCTAATCATGCAAATTTAATTGTTATTAATGTTTTTTAAGAAATTTTGAAAAACTGAAAATTAGAAGTAAACCAAATCACTTTGTGTTTCACTTTCTGAAACTTGTTTTATTAATATTTTGATTTTTTTACAGGTTTTAAGGCATGAATTATAATTAAAGATAAAATCATTGCTTTTTCCTAATACTGTGAGCATTTTTATATGCTTAATTAGTGACAAAAATTGTGTTTTAATGTAAAACAATGAGGAAGTGGTTTAGTAAATTTGTTTGCACAATTTTAAGTAATGCTGCAGCAAACATGCTTATATATAAATCATCATGTGGGCCAGGCACAGTGGCACATGCCTGTAATCCCAGCTACTCGGAGGCTGAGGCAGGAGGATCACTTGAGTTCGGGAGTTGAAGACCAGCCTGGGCAACATAGCAAGATCCCATCTCTTCAAAAAAATTGAAAAATTAGTCAGGCACAATGGTGTGCACCTGTAGTCTGCTCTGGAGTCTACTCTGGAGGCTGAGGCAGGAGGATCACTGAGCCTGGGAATTTTTTTTTTTTTAGTTTTTTATTTTATTTTTTGTTTTTGAGACAGAATCTAACTTTTGCGCAGGCTGGAGTGTAGTGGCATGATCTTGGCTCTCTACAACCTCTGCCTCCTGGGTTCAAACAATTCTCCTGTCTCAGCCTCGCAAGTAGCTGGGATTACAGGCAAGCACCACCACACTCAGCTATTTTTTTGTATTTTTAAATCTCACCATGTTGGCCAGGCTGGTCTCTAACTCTTGACCTCAAGTGATCCACCCAACTCAACCTCTCAAAGTGCTGGAATTACAGGCATGAGCCACCATGCTCAGCCTAAGCCTGGGAGTTTAAGACTGGCCTGGGCAACATACATATGCACACACATATACACACCATATATGTATCTCATCATGTCAATCTCCTGTTTAGTAGACATTCTTAAGGGCTTAAGTTTCTTTTTTGATCAGCACTTCCAGTGGTGTCTCATTCTACATTTAGGCCACTCTTCAGAGCTGCTCCTCCATCAATCTGGCAGGCTTTGGAAGATTGGCTGTATCCTAGAGAGAAGGAAGAAAAATAAATGAGCATAGCAGTGAAACAATATTAGAGATGACCTAATTCTTTCCTGACCCTCTTTGTTCTGTACAAGATTTCTGGTGGCTTGTGAAAGGAGCATTGAAAGTGAAATAATTCTTTAAAGCTTGCAAAAGAGAGCCCAGATTAAGTCAGAGCAGAAAGTTAAAACTGGAGAAAAGAGCAGTCAAAACTGGAGAAATGAGAAGCTTATCTATAGGTAATAAGGTTGGTTTTCATTTTCTGATTTGAACATCTTGACATGGGAAGGAAGACACAGTTCTTTAATAGGATCTCATGCAAAAAGAGGAATGTTCCTTAGAGGAATTTTCCTAAATATTAAGTAAATAAATGAAAAAAATCTCTTCTAAACAGAGCTTCACATAGGAGACAGTGACTGATAGTGGAATCTTTAGTATACCATCAGGGGTTAGTTTTTGAGTTTCTTTTTTGTACAGTTCTATTTATAAACATTGATTTGTGGCTGGGTGTGATGACTCATGCCTGTAATCCCAGCCCTTTGGGAGGCGAAGTTGGGTGGATCACCTGAGGTCAGGAGTTCGAGACCAGGCTGACCAACATGGTAAAACCCTGTCTCTACTAAAAATATAAAAATTAGCCGGGCATGGTGGTGCGTGCCTGTAATATCAGCTACCCAGGAGGCTGAGGCAGGAGAATTGCTTGAACCCAGGAGGCGGAGGTTGCAGTGAGCCGAAATCACACCACTGCACTCCAGCCTGGACGACAGAGTGAAACTCCATCTCAAAAATACCCCCACCAAACACCAAAAAAACATTGATTTTTTTTTAATGTCTTTTATTCTTTCTTAGAGATTTGAGAAGAAAGAGGACATTTACATTAAACAAAATAGAATAAAACTCATTCTATCTTGCAGTTAGCTCATGGGTACTTAGGACTCATATAACTAAAATACATAAAACCTAGTGATTCCTTCTTTATCTGCAAACATTTTGCTGTTTCATCTTACAGAGCAATGACTGGAACAAGAAAGGAGAGTGCTACTTTGTTTAATGTCAGCTGGAAATAGAGTGATTCAGATTTTTTGGCACTATGTGCATGCGTGTTTGCAAGTGATCACGAAAGTACCAAGAGTGTTGATTTTGAGGTTACAAATAAATTGTAGCAAGGAAATGACTTTGTACATATGGAATCTACAAAAAATGAGGATCAACTATACCATAAACTCTTTCTTTAACAGGTGATAGTTTATTAATGCTGATTTTTTGCTTATGTACCATTAAAATGCCTTACACTTTTTTCCCTAACTGCAAAGACTTAGAATGCATTATACTTTTGGACACTTGAATAGCTCATAAAATTTTGTTGAAGAAAGGACACTATAACTCATGACTAATGGAAATCTATTTAACACATGTATGGGGCCATTTTAAACAGTGAAATCATGAAATCAGTGATTG
The DNA here is from genome assembly GCA_963574635.1 of Cheracebus regulus. Classification (NCBI taxonomy): domain Eukaryota; kingdom Metazoa; phylum Chordata; class Mammalia; order Primates; family Pitheciidae; genus Cheracebus; species Cheracebus regulus. The sequence goes on along the minus strand of CAUYQU010054569.1, from coordinate 62,335 downwards.
TATAGGAAAAACTTCAGTAATTTGAGTGTTCTTGGTTATAAGTTCAGTGCTAATAAATCAATAATAGATGTTAAATAAGATGTTTTTAAACAAACACACATAAAATGAGATTATGTACTGATCAGTTGACATGTACATGGTGAAAAATGTAGTGACCTAACCTTGTATTTCCACTACGAGCAGTGGTTCAACATTCACTAATTCATTATTTCTGGCAACTTTATAGACCGTAACTACCATACCTAAAAAGAATTGACTATATATACAAGGCAAATATGTTTTAATTAGCTGCATTCAAAGACTGTTGCCTATTTTCTTTCTTTTTCTTTTTATAGAGACAGGGTTTCACCATGTTGGCCAGGCTGGTCAGCATGTGGACCTCAAGTGATCCACCTGCCTTGGCCTCCCAAAGTGCTGGGATTACAGGCATGAGCCACTGTGCGTGGCCACCTATTTTCAATATATATAGGTTCAAGGCCAAGAAAATACAGAATAAAAATTTGGTTTGCTATGTTTAAATTCTTAATAAAATTATCTAATGAAAATTTTTTACTGTCCCTTTATTTTTATTTATCTAATGAAAATTTTTTACTGTCCCTTTATTTTTATGTATTTTTTTCACAAATGACTTCAAAATATTTTAAAAAAAAAACTCTATAAAGGTGCATTGGACTTAGACAATGACTATTTTGAGGTGGGGGTGTATTAGTCCATTCTCACACTGCTGTAAAGAACTACCGGAGACTGGGTAATTTATAAATAAAAGCAGTTTAATTGACTCACAGTTCTGCATGGCTGGGGAGGCCTCGGAAACTTTCAGTCATGGCAGAAGGTGAAGCGGAAGCAACTACATCTTACCATGGTGCAGCAGAAGAGAGAGAGAAGGGAGAACCGCCACAAACATGTAAACCATCACATCTCATGAGCATTCACTCACTGTCACGAGAGCAGCATGGGGGAAACCGCCCGCATGACCCAATCACCTCCCACCAGGTTTCCCCTTCAACATGTGAGAACTGCAATTTGAGATGAGATTTTACTGGAGACAGAGCCAAACCCTATTGGGGGTTATATTGTGGGTTCAGAAAAACTGAAGACACAAGGAAGCAAGTTCAATGAAAGCAGTTCCCATAGGTGTTTAGAGATTGTGATCTGCTAGTAGTATTGAGGTAATACAGCCTAGTGTGGAGTACTTGAAATTGGTCTTGCAGCATCTTTCTTTTTCTGTGTCATTGACAAATTGCCGGAATAGCAGTTTGAGATGGTACTGTCTATTGAAGTTTTCCACATTCTGTATTTGCAACATGAGAGCCTGTTCATTTGCATTAGAAACCAGAAAAGCAAGTTGTAAGTTGGTCCTGCAGACCTTTAATATTCCTGAATTTGCTAATTATCAACAGAATGTCAATAATTGTGAGTTGCACGAAAACCTTTTTAGGAGCGAATACGTAGTTCAAACATTCTGCTACTTTTTTTTGTAGTAAATTACTTACGATAGACATCATTATGGAAAACAGACCTTGAAGTATGTGCCCTTTTTTTTTTTTTTGGCCATTAGTATATTTTTATTAGTGTATTTATATTAGTATACTTTTGTCCATTAGCATATTTTCTGTAATTTTTTCTTTGCTTTGCTTCTCATTCTTTCCCACTGAGCTCAAAAGCATGAGTGGGACATTATTTATGTCTTTGCACTAAGCATAGTGCATGACACACACTAAGAGTTTCCCTGAGTAATGTGATCCAGTGAATTTGTAGGTAAAGAAACTGACAGATTAAATTATGTATCTGGATTAATTGTTGGCAATATTAGGATAAAGACTTATATAACAGAGTCAGGAAATTAATCTGTGTGTATAATCTTCCTCCTCAATTTGGCAGAACAGAACACTCTACCTTTATGTTAATTTAGGACACAACCTATACCTGCTGAAAAACTTAATAGCCAAGCCAGCTGTAATTGTTAGTTTCCTTTAAGACTGTATTACTTGCTGTCTACATGGCTTGCCCACTCTTGTCTTTGAACACTTTGGCTTCTGTGATGCAGCATCCTCCTGGTATCCCTCCCATCCTAGCACCTTAGGCTCCTGTGTGGGCCCTGTCTTCCTCCTTATTCTTTTTTTTTTTTTGAGACAAAGTTTTACTCTTGTTGCCCAGGCTGGAGTGAGTGGCATTATCTCGGCTCACTGCAACCTCCGCCTCCCAGGTTCCAATGATTCTTCTGCCTTAGCCTCCCAAGTAGCTGGGATTACAGGCTCCTGCCACCATGCCTGGCTAATTTTTAAAAAAATATTTTTAAAATATTTTTTATATTATATATAATATATATTATTATTCTGTAATCAACATCTTCTATGTGAATGCTTCTGGGTTTGGAAGTTTAAAAATACTTAAGTATCTGTATGCAGATGATGCCCAAATTTGTATTTCTGGCCCTGATCTCTTTCCTAAACTCCAGTCATGTATCAAACAGGTATAGAACATTCCCCATTGATTCCTATTTTGGATCTAAAATTTAACTTGTCCAAAAAAGAAGAAAGGCCTTCATCTCCTTGTATGCATCATCTCACATTGCCCTGTCCAACACCCTCAGCCTTCTGTATTGTAGGAATCTTCCCAGATGTTAGGATGAAAATCCAGGTGTACCCCCACCCTCCCTTGTTTTCTGTCTTGCATCAGGTCACTTTCCAGTGTCACCCCTTTCTCCAAAGTCTATACCCAGTTTGGCTGCTTGTCATCATCTCTACCCTGGTTCATGGCACCATGAGACTTTGCAGTGTGATTTTCCTTTAAAGTGTTAACATCTGGCCAGGTGTGGCTCACACCTGTAATCCCAGCACTTTGGGAGGCTCAGGCAGGCAGATCCCTTGAGGCCAGGAGTTCGAGACAATCCTGGCCAGCATGGTGAAACCCCGTCTCTACTAAAAATACAAAAATTAGCTGGGCATGGTGGTACACGCCTGTAGTTCCAGCTACTCTGGAGACTGAGGCAGGAGAATTGCTTGAACCCAGGAGGCGGAGACTGCAGTGAGCTGAGATCATGCCATTGAACTTCAGCCTGGGCAACAGAGAAAGACTCCATCTCAAAAAAAAAAAGCGTTTTATCTGTTTCAAGCATTGCAGTGGCTTCTCGCTGCAACTAGAAGAAAACCCAGTGTCCTGGTCATAGACTATCAAGGCATTGATCTCTTTCTTGCCTGCCAGCCCCCATTTTCACCCCATGTTATGTCAGGACCTGTCACTGTCTGCTCCTGGTCCACTGGCTCTCTCTGTGGTATGAATGCCAAACTCATTCTTGCCCCCTGGCCTTTGCAGGTTTTTAAACGAGAGTGACCTTTTAGCCAAATGTTAGCTCCATTCGGGGAGATCTTGGGCCACAAATAATTCTGTTAAACAGCCTGGTGATGTACATCATCTTCCTTCCTTTTTCTCTGAGAATTTTTCCCTTCTTTCTCAGCGGTGCAGTTGTGGTATAAAACTTTAATTCAGTAATAGTAGCTAAATGAAGAAGAAAGAATAGGAAAGAGGAAAATTAATAATAACAAGCTGAACAATTTAATTGAGACTATCCTAAAGCATGTGCAGCCTCACAGCCTTGTTAGTGGATCACATACAGGTCTAGTTACATCCGGTACAGTGCTCAAGGAGAGTCAGAGCTTTGGGCAAGGGGAAGCCTGTCTTTCCCTAATCTTCTTATCTACTTGTCTCTTTTTCTAAGTTTGCCACATGGGTTTCATTTGTAAGAAGAAAAATTAATGGAAGTGAATCAAAAAGAGGGAGAAATTTATTTCCACATTCACAAAGTATTCGTGCTTGTTAAATTTCCTATTTTTTATCTAAGTAAGGGACACTTGATGTTTCTCTAATATCAGTTGAGTCAATGGGTATTATATTTTTTTGAAGACACTTAATGCTTTTCTACTGTATGGAATTTGCTGCTCTTTTTTATTGTGAGTTATTTCTTGTTAAAGGACCACTCATGAAATTCTCCCCACTGATTCTTGAACCTGCTGATTAAGTCAATTTTCATCATTCTTCAGTTTCTCTAAAACCATTTTAAAGTAGGTGCATACATTTAAAGTAGGGTGCATACATTTTATTTTGGATTGTAACAGTTCTCTTCCTGACTACAGAAAACATTAGTATTATTTTTATTTGAAAAAATGCATGTTCCACAACACACTGAACAGCTAGTTTTTAAAATTTAACAAGCACGAATACTTTGTGAATGTGGAAATAAATTTCTCGCTCTTTTTGGTTCTCCCTCTTTTTGATTCACTTCTGTTAGTTTTTCTTCTTACAAAGGAAACCCATGTGGCAAACTTAGAAAAAGAGGCAAGTAGATAAGAAGATTAGGGAAAGACAGGCTTCCCCTTGCCCAAAACTTTAATTCCAGATCGCCTAAGATTTATTTAGATTGAACTTAGATTTTAGAAAATTCAATAAAAACTTATTAATAATTGGGAAGTCCTGTTAAAGGAAAAACTTAAACCATTTATATGTATTTATGTGACTCTTGTTATAATGCTCATTATCATTCTCTGGACATTTGTTTTATGAATTTTTTTTTTTTTAGCTTGATAAAGATGATATGGTATACATGGAAGCATATGATAAATTGTTGGAGTCCTGGCTAACTTTGGTTCAAGATGACAAACATTTCCATAAAGGCTTTTTTACCCAACATGCAGTTCAAGTTTTCAATTCCTATATTCAGTGCCACCTAGCTGCTCCAGATGGCACAAGGAATTTGGTGAGTTTTAAGCAAGATGGTAATTGACAGTCTATTTCATCATAGGCTATATTCACCATGTTATACATTATATAATACCAGAAATTTCGGATGGGTTCCTTCAGATTTGCTGGGAGCAAAAGTGGTCCTTATTCTCTGAGTTCTTATTATGTGGGATGCTGCTTATAGTTACTCCTTTTCAGTTTTCAGTTACCCACCTCTTTCTGTCGAGCTGTCCAAGAGATATGAATAATTTGGACCATCGGTGTCCAGTCGTTTCAGTGACAGAAATTCAATTCTCCCATGTGGGAGGTGGGTTTGGGTGTGCAGTAAGTTGTATTGATCACCATGGAGTGATTCCCGTACTTCTTTTCTTTCTCTTATATGTTTTCCCCTTTTTGATAACTACCATGGCTGTCAGCATTGTTAGAAGTTAGCTGTTCTCAAAGGTTGGCTGTGTCCCACTCGCCTTTTGCTATGCAGTGCTAAACTGTGTTATGGAGCCACGGAAGTGCACCTTGAATAAGTAGTGCAGTTCCTCATTGTTTCTTTCTTTCTCTTGAAATAGACTGCCAATGGTGTGGCCTCTCGTGAGGAGGAAGAAATAAGTGAACTTCAAGAGGATGATCGAGACCAGTTTTCTGATCAACTGGCCAGTGTAGGAATGCTAGGAAGAATTGCTGCAGAACACTGTATACCTCTTCTGACAAGGTACACACAGTCCAAAGAAACCCTATGGAGCAAATACTCTCTATTCACAATTCCCTGGAGAACACTTAAAGTGTTTAAAGACTTTAAACACCCCCACCCCGTGTCCCAGCACACTGGAACAAATGGACAGAAACATACTCATGATTGCGTTCCTTGGCTTAGACATTTGGAACCCAGGCACTACAGCATAGATGGCAGAGAGATTATGGAAAACATGGTATGAGAAATGATTTGACCCATATAAGTAAAAACTTGGAATAACCAGTTTTCAAATGCCTGTTGTAAACCTTGATTGTTTGTAAAGCAGTGTTTTAATTCTATGTTACAAAAAATAAATCATAATTCCTATAATGCTATGAGAACAGTTGTGTACTATAATGTTTTTGTATATGTGTTTTTATGCTAACATTTAATTCGTGTTGTCTAATATATGGAAGTTTTAAGTTGATCCATGTCTTTGCTTATTGAACTTTATGAAGCCACTGTTTTCTCCTCTTTTAGTTTATTAGAAGCAAGGGTAACAAGGCTCCATGGTCAATTACAACAACATCAGCAACAATTACTTGCTTCACCGGGTTCAAGCACTATTGACAACAAAATGCTTGATGATCTCTATGAAGATATTCACTGGCTTATTTTAGTTACAGGTTGGTTGGTGGTTTCTTTTTAAAATGTAATTGTCAACTGAGCAGTTTAAGCCTTAAAAGAAGCTTCATATAATAAAAACAATAGTTTATATATAATATTGATAAAATCTGGATAGAGCTATTTTCTGTCATAGAACTATGGATGCATTTTTAAAAAATATTGGCTAATCCGTGTGCAGTGCCTATTGCATACCAAATCTTTTATAGATCTCATTCTACGCAGTGAATTAGTGTTGCTCGGCATTATTGCTATTACCATCATCATCGTCATTATCCCCAACGAATAGATGAAGAAGCTGATTCTTTGAGAGTATAAGAAACTAGCCCATTGTCACACTGCTGTTAATTTTCAGAGTCAGAATGTAAATCTAGGCAGTCTGACTCTTAGGATCATCTTTCTTGACCACCATACTATTAGTGTTTCCATATTTTAAATAATGAGGAAAAAAATCTTGACTTTTGAACATTTCTCTAATATTGACTTCTAATATAGATAGTAGCAGAATTTTTTATTAACTTTACAGAATATAGTACTGAAAATTACTTAAGGTAGTAGATTAAAAAGCCCCTATGAATTATAAAATTGGTGAATAAAACATTTGTCCTTTTCTATATTTTTGAGGGTTACATATCTGAGACGAAGAAAGTTTTTTTGCATAAATTTGAAATTAACAGGTTAACATTTCTAATTTACTTTTACATCAATTTATATGATGTATATAAATCAAACTGAAAACATTTATAGTACAATTTGATAAATGTAGATTTGTTAAGTGTTCATTTTTAATTTTTTTTAAACTGAAGGCTACCTCTTAGCTGATGATACTCAGGGAGAGACTCCGCTAATACCTCCAGAAATAATGGAATATTCCATTAAGCATTCATCTGAAGTTGACATTAATACAACACTTCAAATTTTGGGATCTCCAGGAGAAAAGGCTTCTTCCATCCCAGGGTACAACAGAACAGATTCTGTGATTAGGTAATATAAATCTATAGCTGTGCTCTTGTAATTTTTATACTGTTTTATAAATTCTGAGTTGATGGGTAGATGACTGGAGTGATAGGCACGTTGTCAATCTGATACATGAAAAAAATGAAAACTTGGAGAAGCCTTGAAGTATACAAGGATGGCAAGTACTCAGTATATTTAGGCAATGCCACTCTAGGGAGAGTTGACAGCTATACCCAGTGCTGAAGAAAACAAATGTCAAATTATTCTGAATACAACGAGACTTGGAAGGGACATTGAATGTAGTTATGAACATAACGCCTGTCTATCAGAGAGCAATACTGATGTATACAGACACCCTAAATGAAGGGAACCAGATGAACTTTAGCAAGTATTATTTCATAAAAACTAAAACTACATTTCAGTGGCTTTCTTATGGAAAATGATAGATGATAGGTAATTCATATATCATAAAATGGAAATCTTTATTCCAAATGTGAAACTTAAGGGTCCTGTTACAAGACAGGAGAGTACCTCAAATGAGATGATTCACTGTAATTTTCCTAATAGTAACAGCAAAATTTTTGTTAATTCTTAATGCTGAAATTAAGGAGGAGTAAACTGTATTAAAAATGTTCTGGCTGGGCACTGTGGCTCACGCCTGTAGTCCCAACACTTTGGGAGGTTGAGGCTGGCAGATCACAAGGTCAGGAGATGGAGACCATCCTGGCCAATATGGTGAAACCCTGTCTCTACTAAAATACAAAAATTAGCTGGGTGTGGTGGCACGTGCCTGTAGTCCCAGCTACTCAGGAGGCTGAGGCAGGGGAATCACTTGAACCTGGGAGGCGGAGATTGCAGTGAGCTGAGATGGGGCCACTGCACTCCAGCCTGGCGACAGAGCGAGACTGCATCTAAAAAACAAAAAGTTCCTAAAAATGGATTTGAAAACAACATTTAAAATTTCAGTATCTTTAACTTTATTTTAAATTTAGGCTGCAAGCAGAGACATCAGTAATGATAATAACATTGGTTTTGTCAGCTGCAAAACCAGTAACTCAAACAGGATGCTGTCCTCTTTATTCTTTTTAATATGCAGAAATATATGAATATCATTCAAACATGCAGTAGAAAATGTGACTTTTAAAAAAATAGTTGAAATATTAAGCTGATGCCAAGGAAATGTTGGGGAATTTATTTCCTTTATTATTACATTCTCTTGTTTGAAATAAAATCATACTTTATTGAAAAAGTGATATCTTCATTTTAGGATTACTATAGTCATTCGATTTAGTGTCTCTGGAAATCAATGCTTTGCTCTGGTTTGGTTGCTGGTGAATGTTAATTTAAAAAGCCCTTCATTTCAGGATGCTGTCATATTATATATTCTTTGTTTTATTTTTTGCTTGGGCAGTACCATCAGGAATGCTTTCCTTACATTTTAAGTGCTTTTTCAATTTTTGTCAGTCCCAGGTGTTAGTGTGAGAGCAAAACATTTTGGTATTTGAGAGCACAGACTATGGAGGATTGGAAGCAAAAACAATAAAAAGTCACCATGTTTTTAATCCAGTGAATTAATAGGAAATTTAAAAATATATCGTAGAAGCATTTTTTGTTTCACTAAAAAAGCAGCTCACATTTCTTAAAACAGGTATCATTTGAGAAATAATTATTAACTAGTGACTACGTAACAGGCAGCCTTTGGGTATGTGAACAAAACAGATAAAAGTCACTCCTCTTTTAGAGCTCTTTGTAAAGGAGAGAATAAATAAGGAAATTATACGAATGTTAGAAGACAGCAAATATGACGGGTAAAAAGCTAGAATGAGAGTATCAGTAGAGATTGTTGTAGTTGTAGTGTGATCAGTGTTGGCTTCATTTAGAAAGTGACTTGGGAGCAGAGATGTGAGGTTGGTAAGGGAGGCCATGAAGGTATCTGGGGGGAGAGCATTCCAAGCAAAATAAACAATGAATGCAAAGGCCCTGGGCCTGCTTGGCATGTTCATGAACAGCAAGAATACCATGGTGGGTTGAGCAGAATGAGGTGGAATTTTGTAGGAGATGGAGTTAGGAAAATAGATAAGGTCTTAGGCCTTTGTAATGTCTTTGGCTGTTGTTCTGAATGAAGTGCCATGCCATTTTAGGGTTTTGAGCAGAAAAGTAACTTCCATATTAAGAAATTTCCTCTGCTGCATTGAGAGTAAATGATGGAGGCTATGTGTAATGGTTTACATCTGTAATCCCAGCACTTTGGGAGGCCAAGGCGGCTGGCTTATGAAGTCAAGAGTTTGAAACCAGCCTGGGCAACATGGTGAAGCCCCATCTCTATTACATACAAAAATGTAGCCGGGCATGGTGGTGCTCGCTTCCTGTAGTCCCAGCTACCTGGGAGGCAGAGGTTGCAGTGAGCTGAGATTGAGCCACTGCACTTCAGCCTGGGAGACAGAGTGAGACTCTGTCTCAAACAAAAAAACAAACCCCCAAAACTCAAGAGTGAATGATGGAAGCCGGGAGACCAGTTAGGAGACAAATTGCAGTAATCCAAGAGAAAGATGATGGTGGCTCAGAGTGAATATACTGGAGGTTGTAAGAAGTTAAAGAAAGCTCTGTTTGATTTTTTTGTGCCCACTTTTGATTTATGACATACAAACGTAATCCAGAATTGACTTGGAAAATATGAGAAACTGGGTGCTGTCTGGAATATATTTATAGATACAGTGCTTTAAGAAATTGAAGTAGGAATGGGATATTAATCTTGGAATATCAGCAATTTTAAAATATTTTGATGTTTTTATCAGTTGAATCTTCAACTTCCCTGCATGCCAGGATCTGAGGATACAGTTAGAAGTGTGTAAGGGTGTTATAGGAGCTCCTGGTTCCCCTAATATATGTGCAGAGGAGAGCCAGAGGGGCTTCTTGAAACAGAAGAGTATTTCAGGCAGTGACACTAGCATAAGCAGTAATGTTACACTAAAGGGGTCCCAATCCAGACCCCAAATGAGGGTTCTTGGATCTTGTGCAAGAAAGAATTGAGGGTGAGTCTATAAAGTGAAAGCATATTTATTAAGAAAGTAAAGGAATAAAAGAATGGCTATTCCATAGAGCAGGAAGTTCCCTAAAGTAAGAAGAGGAATGCATCCACCATAGGCACAATGCTGTATGTATGTATATAGGACAAGAAGAGATCATGGGGAGATGTGCTCTGCTACAAGGGTTTGTGATAAAGGATTAGTTTTCTTAATTACTGTATTTTGCAAGACTCATTATTATCTCTAAAGCAAAATTAGGAATGCCTTTGTTCTCCAGATGTTGGAATATCTGGACACTCCCAAGTCTGGGTCTGCTTAGTAAACATTATTAATTTGTTCCTTTAACTATAAACTTCTAGACACTAGGGAATGCCTTACTTTTTGGGAATGCAGCCCATTAAGTCCCAGTTTCATTTTCCTATCCCTCACTCAAGATGGATTCAGTCTGGTTCGATGTCTCTGACAGTAAGAGAGCCCTACTCAAGTGAGAGGAACTTAAGGTGTGGCTGGTGTGTGACCCAGGAGGGCAGGATGATGGCCTTTTTGAGTGGATGAGGGTAGAGAGGCAGGGAGGGTACTGTGAGTGGGGCTGATGAAGTGGGAGTAAAAATGCTGACAAGGATTTAAGTAGAGAAGTGAAGTGATCAAATTGTTTTAGAGGTTACTGTTCCATAGGTGATCAATTTAAAGGGTGACAAGGCAAGTTAGGAAGCATGTTCTTTAGAAGTCTTGGAGTGAAAATGGAGAAAGGCTCTTGGGTCATAAGAGATATTTCTGAGGTAGAAGAAAGGCCCCTGGGCACCTCGCCTGGATCTGTCTGACTCAGGCTGAGTGGCGCTTTCATTGACGTTTCTTCCACTTTACAAAAGAAAGGCCAAAGCTCTCACTCCTACCTCTGAACATGTAGATTGGCAGGCATGTACAACCCTACAGAGGAGAGAGACAGTTGCAGACGATGTGGCATTGACAGAGTAAGTGACTAAGTCACTAGTGAGTGGACAGTTAGCAGGTTTCAGACCTTTGCATTAAATAACATGAAGAGGACCTGATCACGTCAACTAAGAGATGGTTAAGGATAATTGTTGTTGGTAGATCTCTGTGATTTTTGGCATATAACTTGGAAGAAATTCAAATAACTGGGTGACTCTGCTATTTTAAAAATAGGTTCTACTTATGAAGTTTCTCAGTACTTATATAGATTAAAAGGAAAAATAGGCATCAAATGCTCAACTCGCTCTTCTGGCAATAGGTAATGTTCATTCAAAGATACATGAACTAAGTGGGGAACAAACCCTACTAAGTTAATCACATTAAGAGATACATACACTTTTATTTTTGTGTTTAATTATTTATGTTTAATAATTTATTTAAATTTATACTGTTTTGCTCAATTGTGTAGTTTTAAGTATCACAATGATAACTCAATCCAGAAGACATTTTTAAACACTACGGTCTTATGATCATTGAAAATATTTAAAAGTTATCTTTCAATATGTAGACATTTGTATCAGAGTATGTTGTATGATGAATAAAATGCTGAAACATAAAAATTTATTATATTAGGATGATGATCTATGAGGAAATGAAATTGAAATAAAAATAAGGAAAATTTGTTTTATATTTTTAATGGATGATATTGGATATCAGAACGTTATGATAATAAAACTCCAGTGCATAAATTTAAAGTGTTAATGTAACCATTTTATTTCAGATTTTGTTAGGCTAGAATAGGTATTTAAAATGATTTAATCTTACCGGAAAGTTTGACATATCTACAACTTAAATGTATTAATGTATTATGAGATTGTTGGAGTTTTGTTTTGTTGTTGTTGTTCATAGATCCCCTAAAATTTTTTTTTTAAAGTTTGAGTGCTGGTGGTATAGGAAGTGTGCAGACAGTGAAGAAGGCAGGGTGGCTCATGCCTATAATCCCAACACTGTGGGAGGCCAAGGTGGGAGGATTGCTTGAGCTCAGCAGTTCAAGACCAGCCTGGGCAACATGGTGAAACCCTGTCTTTACAAAAATTTTTAAAATTAGCCTGGTGTGGTGGTGAGTGCCTGTAGTCCCAGCTACTTGGGAGACTTATGCAGGAGGATCCCTTGAACTCAAAAAGTTAAGGCTGCAGTGAGCCTTGATTGTGCCTGGGTATACTCTAGCCTGGGCAAGAGAGCAACTCTGTCTCAAAAAGAAGAAAAAGAAGAGATTCTGGGGTAGAACCTTGAGAACCTCCTGATTTAAAGAAGGTCAGGAGAAGAGGATGCTGCCATAAAGACTGGGAAGGAGGAAGCAGATGGCTAGATGAGGGGAGGAAGGGCAGTGCCCCCAGGGAGGCTGCAGGAAGATAAAGGCAATGACGGCGGGCTATCCAGTGGGGTAAAGAACTGACACATGTTTGTAGGATCTCATGATGAGATCATTTCAGGCTTCCTGAGAGCACTAGGAAAGGAGCATAAGCCGAACTTAAGTGATTAGAATCCTTTTCTCAGCACTGATATTCATTGGTGTATAATGGGTTCTTTCTATTACATTCTTTCCTTCCTTGCCTTTTGGCTAAAGTCAAGTTAAATGTATATCAATTCTGATTATGTGCCCTCCCCAACAAAGACATTTCTACTTGTCTGCATGTCATGCTGTGTGATTGACACCACTCAGCTATATGAATTATGTAGTGTAGGAAAGGACACTGTGTGTGCTCACATAGGTAATCTTTCTAGCAAGAGTTTTATTTAAAAATACCATGAAGACTCAAATTTACTAGGAAGTACCAGATTTAGACAGGCTTAATATCCAAAACTTTCTAGATAACTCCCAGATCTTATACTATAACATGACCATGATATAAAAACACAAACCACACTAACCAAGGTAGTTTTAAGCAGTGATGCTAAGTAGTACATGTTAGAAGAATTTGGCATGTACTCTGAAGATTTAATTTGATGTATTTCTCCTGAAAATCTGAAAATTTTGAATCTGAAAATTCTCTTTAGCTAGTAATGCTGAGATTCGCACATGCGGTTACAGCTTCGGCAGAAGGATGTCTCTAGTGTTGACTCTTCCTTTTCTTTATCTTGTCTCCTTCTCCGTGAAAGATCAGAAATAATATGGGACACTTCTCTAAAACTCTACTGATGAAATTTTCAAGGTTAGCCTGACCTAAATCCAGATAATTTAAAGACAAAAAAGGACTTTTACGGAAAAAAAATATGGTTAGAAGACCACTAAATAAATAAAAGAATAAGTGACTTCTGTTTTATACCTACAGGCTGTTGTCTGCCATTCTCAGAGTTTCAGAAGTCGAATCTCGAGCAATAAGAGCAGATCTCACTCACCTACTAAGTCCCCAGATGGGCAAAGATATTGTTTGGTTTTTAAAACGCTGGGCAAAGACTTATCTCCTGGTGGATGAAAAACTGTATGATCAGGTCAGAATGTAAAACTGTTAAAACTTCATTTGGATTTATGATGATGGCAGTTATAGAAGCAGGAACATTTCTCATGGTGGTTTTCTTGTCAAAATATAACTGTTTAAGAGCAGTTTAACATTTTCCATGTTGAGGAGAATTATGTGACTGGAATGCTGTTTTAATGTGTTTTTTAGGGCACATCATTTGATTTCGTTTATTTTAACCACTGTTGAAGATAACAGATTATTATTTGGGAATAGATTATGCTTTTTTATATTTGGTTTAAATATTATGTTAGTTTTTTAATGCGTTGGGAATAATAGAAGTTGATGGGAAAATCACACTGGAAAACGTGAGCAGATTGAGGATGTCTTTTTTTTTTTGACCTGTGGAAATATTACATGCATAAAGTTGATGTGAAGTAAGCATTACTTCAGATTAGATAGTAATTTCAGTTTGATTTTTCTCTGGGTTTCTTCAGTTGATCTTGCTTACCTTAAAAAATTTGTTTCCTCTCTTAAGATAAGTCTGCCATTTAGTACGGCGTTCGGAGCAGATACAGAGGGTTCTCAGTGGATAATTGGCTACCTCTTACAAAAAGTAATCAGTAACCTCTCAGTCTGGAGTAGTGAGCAGGACCTTGCGAATGACACTGTGCAGCTCCTTGTCACTTTGGTGGAAAGAAGAGAAAGGTTAGCCCATTGTTGGAGGCTGACTGTGTTGTGTATGTGTGTGGGTGAGAAATTCTTTTTCGCTTTTTAGTGTAATCTTTTCAACTGGCAAATGGTTACATAGTCTTAATTCCAGATAGAGCATACATTTTTGGAGTAGTGCATTTTAAAAACTATGTCACACTATTATTACAAATGCAAATGAAGCTTTCCCATCTTATAATTGAGCATTGCATTGACTCCTTCAGGATTTGGCAACAAAGCCCTATGAATAACACATTAGTAATTTGTAGTGTTACAGACACTTTTATGTGGAATATGCTCATTTGAATTTTTAGCCATCTTATCCCCATTTTAAAAATTAAATACTATTATTTAAAATTTAATGTTGGAAAGTAAAACTTTTAGTGTTTCCTAAAACAATAGAAATGTTTTCATTGTTCTTACTATATAGGAATATCATTATTATTATTACCATTGTGATCTATTGAATTCTTATAATTTACTATGTACTCTTCTGTATCAGTCTCAGCATGAGACTGTTGTTATTCCTGTTTTGCAAATTATAGAGAAGTGATGATTGATAGAGATTAAATAATTTTACATTGCCAAACAACTAGTGTGATTTGAATGTAAGCCTGTGTGACTTCAAAGTCTATACTAAGTTTACTGTACTTTGCTTTAAAAATTAATGAAATCTAGTTATTTTTTATTCTCATTTTTTTCACATACATATGAAGAAATAAGTAATACGTAAGTAATACATCTTATGTTTTGTTATTTCTACCTGTAGGGCAAACTTAGTAATTCAGTGTGAGAACTGGTGGAACTTAGCTAAGCAGTTTGCAAGCCGAAGCCCACCTCTTAATTTCTTGTCAAGTCCAGTGCAGAGGACATTGATGAAGGCTCTAGTCTTAGGAGGTTTTGCACATATGGACACGGAAACCAAACAGCAGTATTGGACAGAGGTAACAGTGCCTTCTATTTTGATTACACCCTATTGTGTAACTTTGTAGTTTCTTTATCTATGTGTTGCCATAAAAGAGTCTATGGAAACATAAACATATTAGCCATAGCCTTTTCTTTTCCTTTCCTTTTTCCCTTTCCCTTTCCCTTTTCCTTTCCTTTCTCTTGCCTTCCTTTCCTTTCCTTTCCCTTCCCTTTCTTTCCTTTCCCTTTCCCTTTCCTTTTTCCTTTTCCTTTCCCTTTCCTTTTTCCCTTCCCTTTCTTTCCTTTCCCTTTCCTTTCCCTTTCCTTTTTCCCTTTCCTTTCCCTTTCCTTTCTTTCCTTTCCCTTTCCTTTTTCCCTTCCCTTTCTTTCCTTTCCCTTTCCTTTTTCCCTTTCCTTTCCCTTTCTTTTCTTTCCTTTCCTTTCCCTTTCCTTTCCCTCTCCTTTCCCTTTCCTTTTTCCCTTCCCTTTCTTTCCTTTCCCTTTCCTTTTTCCCTTCCTTTTCTTTCCTTTCCCCTTCCTTTTTCCCTTTCCTTTCCCTTTTTTCCTTTTCCTTTTCCTTTCCTTTCCTTTTTTCTTTTCTCTTCCTTTCTCTTCTTTTCTTGAGAGGGTCTCACTCACTCTGTCACCCAGGCTAGAGTGCAGTGGTGCAATCTCAGCTCATTGCAGCCTCTACCTCCTGGGTTCAAGCAATTCTTCTGACTCAGCCTTCCAAGTAGCTGGGACTACAGACTCATGCCACCATGCCCTGCTAATTTTTGTATTTTTAGTAGAAATGGGGTTTTGCCATGTTGGCTAGGCTGGTCTTGAACTGCTGGCCTCAAGCGATCTGCCCACCTTGGCCTCCCAAAGTACTGGGATTACAGGCATGAGCCACTGTGCCTGACCCAGTCATGGCTTTTCTGATTTTTTTTTCTCCTAATGAATGGATTGAAACTTCTTATTTTATAAATGTCATCTTACAATTTGTCTATACCTGCCTGTATGTGATGACATTGAATATTATCAAGTGTTCTGCATTTTAGGCACATTTTCCCCAACTCAGTTGAGAGCATGGATTGGTTTATTTTTATTTTTATGTACATTTTGAGACGGAGTTTCACTCTTGTTACCCAGGCTGGAGTGCAATGGTGCGATCTCGGCTCACCGAAACCTCCTCCTCCTGGGTTCAAGCAATTCTCCTGGCTCAGCTTCCCGAGTAGCTGGGACTACAGGCGTGCGCCACCATGTTCAGCTAATTTTTTGTATGTTTAGTGGAGATGGGGTTTCACCATGTTGACCAGGATGGTCTCGATCTCTTGACCTTGTGATCCATCCGCCTTGGCCTCCCAGAGTGTTGGGATTATAGGCATGAGCCACTGCGCCTGGCCTGGACTGGCTTATTAAATCTTCATTAGGGATCAGGGAGACATTCTCCTGTCTTGAATGAGATGCATATTAACCATGATATTCATTTTCTGGGGCTGCTGTGACAAAATACCGCAACAGAAATTTGTTTTCTCCTACTTCTGGAGGCTAGAAGTCCAAGCTATCAGGTGGCCGAAGGACTCATTCTTTCTGAAGGCTGTGAGGGAAAATCTGTAGCCTCTGGTAGCTTGCTGGCAGTCTTTGGCCTTCTTTGATTTGTAAACACATCACCGTGATCCTTGGATCCTTGCCTTCATGTTCACATGTTCCCCCTGTGTGTGTCTGCATCCACACTTCCCCTTTCTATATCAATTATATTGAAGTAGGGGCCCACTCTATTCTGGTATTACCTCATCAACTAATAACATCTATGACAACCCTATTTTCTATTCTATTCTATTCTATTCTATTCTATTCTATTCTATTCTCTATTCTATTCTATTCTATTCTCTATTCTATTCTATTCTATTCTATTCATTTATTTTTAGAGATGGGGTTTCAACATGTTGGCCAGGATGGTCTCGATCTCTTGACCTCGTGATCTACCCGCTTCAGCCTCCCAAAGTGCTGGGATTACAGGCATAGGCCACCATACCCAGCCTTTCTTTCTTTTTTTTTTTTTTTAAATGAAATGGAGTCTCACTCTGTTGCCCAGGCTGGAATGCAGTGGCGTGATCTCAGCTCACTGTAACCTCCACCTCCTGGGTCAAGCAATTATCCTGTCTCAGCCTCCCAAGTAGCTAGGATTGAAGGCACACACCACTACACCTGGCTAATTTTTGTATTTTCAGTAGAGACAGGGTTTCACCATGTTGACCAGGCTGGTCTCAAACTCCTGACCCAGGTAATCCACCCACCTCAGTCTCCCAAAGTGCTGGGGTTACAGGCATGAGCCACCATGCCCAGCCAACCCTATTATCAAAGAAGGTCATGTCCTGGGGTTTGGATTTCCACACAGGAGTTTTTGAGGGACACAGTTTGACCCATAACAACAACCATGGGCACATTATTTAATGGGCTTTAAATCAAGGACCAAGAGTTGCCAGTGTGTGTGCAGGTTGCCAGTCTGCAGGCCTTGTGTCTAGAGGGCCCTTAGTGTTTGACAAGTGGCACAGTAATGGAATTAGGTAGTTGTTTGTGACTTCAAATTCAGGGGAAACCATACTAAGTATTTTTATTTTAAACAATTTTATTATCATATAGACAGCTTTAAGTAGATTTAAGATACTATCCTCTTGAATATGAGTACTCTTATATACAGGGCAGGACTGATTATCTGAAGTTATGACAGAAAAAGGAAAAAACAGGCGAGAGCTTTGTTGGGCTTCACTTTGTAGAGGGTGGCAAGCTGCAGCCTGTGGGCCAAGTGTGGCTTGCTGTCTGATTTTGTAAATAAAGTTTATCTTTGTTTTTTCCTTTTTCGCTAATTACTTGGGAACAGATGGAGGGAAATGACAGAATTCTTTGAGTGGCAGGGAGAAATTTATGTTCCGTGCCTTGGGTGTTCTGTCCTTTACATGAGCTGGAAGTTAGGATGACCCTCAAAATGGGGAGTGTAAAGTCTGGTTTAGGTGTTCTTTGTTATGTGCTTGTCCTGCTTCCAACAATTAGAAATGTTTTGGAAAGTGAATATTTATCTAAGCTGAGGAAACAAAGCATGTGAACTGAACTTTAAGAAAATTCCTGCTTTATTTTTATAGGTTCTTCAGCCACTTCAGCAGCGATTCTTAAGAGTGATAAACCAAGAAAACTTCCAGCAAATGTGTCAGCAAGAGGAAGTCAAGCAGGAAATCACTGCCACACTGGAGGCCCTGTGTGGCATTGCTGAGGCTACCCAGATTGACAACGTAGCAATCCTGTTTAATTTTTTAATGGACTTCCTTACCAATTGCATTGGGTTGATGGAAGTTTACAAAAATACCCCAGAGACTGTCAATCTCATTATAGAAGTTTTTGTTGAAGTTGCACATAAACAGATATGCTATCTTGGAGAGGTAAGCACTTTCTAATTTTATCCCCTCAGGATTAAAACTCTTCAGAGCTATCTGAGAAAGTCGTGTTGAATAAATAGAAATTTTTAAAGAATTTCTTCTAAAAAAACACATTCAGGTTTGTTATGTAGGTATACGTGTACTATGGTGGTTTGCTGCAGCTAAATATAAATTCTTGTCCTAAAATTTTATTGTTAGAAAAGGAGTAATATTTTTAAAATAGTGTTTTCTTAATATATGCTTTTTTTTTTAAAGAAATTATTGTTGTTTTAATGTAGTTTAAAACAAGAATTATTGCTACTCTTGGAATTGGGAGTTAATGTATCTAGATTATATTTTTGAATTTCTTTAATGTCAGTGTTTGTTTCTCAAATAGATTCTACCAAGTAGCATAATTTATGCATTTTTTTGCAGTCCAAAGCTATGAACTTATATGAAGCCTGCCTTACTTTGTTGCAAGTGTATTCTAAGAATAATTTAGGACGGCAAAGAATAGATGTTACAGCGGAAGAAGAGCAATACCAAGACCTGCTTCTCATTATGGAACTTCTTACTAACCTGCTGTCAAAAGAATTCATAGATTTCAGTGATACAGGTAAAGTGTAACGTGATGGTTTTTAAACTTCGTTGCCATCCTTTTTATTAATGCAAAGGATTGTTTTCTGTAAGTGACATGAGGAAGTTTAATTTACGGAATAAATGAAAGAAGATCTCTGCGGTTGAAGTGAGGGTGGGGACCAGCGGCCCTTCTGCTTGGGTTTCCTCTTGTAAGAATAATAAAAAGAGTATCTCTTATTCATTGAGATCTTACTAAATGCCAAGCACTATTCTTACCTCTTACAATTATATGAAGTCAGTCCCATTGTTATTCTCACTTTGTAGGTGAGGAAACAGAAGCACAGAGAGATTAAGTCACTTGGCCACGGGTACTTAGCCAGGACTGGGATTGAAATCCCAGCCTGTGACTCCAGATGCCAGTCTCTTCAAAGTTACACTTTATGGACTAATCACTTCTCCATGTCCCCCAGGGTGGCCACCCCAGCAAACCCTAGCACTTTCCAGAGTGCAGCTTGGAAAGCCCTGTTGGGGTAGGAAGCACTGGTCTCGGAGGTAACAGGCTACACTTTGGGGACCAATCCTAGTAGATCACCTACAGCATGACGTGGGGGGAGTTGATTAGCCTACCTGTGCCTTTACAAGCTTGTCAAATGGGTATGATAATAAATCCCTTTCATCATGATTGAAGGATCAGCTGTAAAGTATCTTTGGTGCCTAACATTGTGTCTGGCAATCAGTAAGTAAAAGGTAGTTGCTGTTACAGGCAAGAACCTGATCAGTAATTTAAACTTCATTTATTTGTATAGTTTCAGTGCTATACAGTTCACTCCCCTCTTATCCCACTGCCAACTTTGCCTTCAAGCAAAATAGATCCTGTTTCATAAGAGAAAAATGAATCATATCTAGACTCCTATTATGTATTGTGCAGACATGTATGGTAGTGGACGTTTTTTACTTCTTCCTTGTTAGATTCTCTAAGTTGGGTGCTGTAATATCCCACTTGACTTATTTATCCCAATCCTTGAGATTATTTTGTTTCCTTAATTTTTTCATATTCCTTATTCACTAGACCATGGTTTTTCTTTTTTTTCATTCTTGGACCACGGTTTTCCCAATATCTGCTCTGAGCTAGGTACTATCAACCTCACAGTGCAGAAGATTTATTCTTTATTCTTTTTTGCAGTTAACTAGGTACTAAGGTGAGATAGTCTGAAAAACACTGTACAAATTCACTTTTCCTCAGTGAATTCTCTCTGGTCTGTTTTTAGGCCCAGCCTCTCACCCAAGTTTTCTAACTTCCTTCAGGTCAGTGCTGCTCAAACCTGGAGTTTTTAACTTTTTCTTTCCTTGTTGTTGTTGTTTTGAGAGGCAGGGTCTCCCTCTGTCATCCAGGCTAGAGTGCAGTGGTGTGATCACTCATTGCAGCCTTGACCTCAGGCTCAAATGATTCTCCCACCCCAACCTCCCAAAGTGCTAGGATTACAGGTGTGAGCCACTGGGCCCAGCATTCTTAACCTCTTACTAATACAGTATTAGCTGGTTCATGGACTCTTGGAAACTCTTCTATAAATGTTCCAGGTATGTCAAGACCCCAGGTTAAGAGACTTGTGCCCAGAGGAATCTGTAACTAAATGTTAAGACCTAAAGCTAAAACATGTATGTTTAGATGATTTACTGTCATGGTTATCCCTGTGTATCATAAATCAGCTCATTATTTCAAATTTCTCATTTCTAGACATAGATCATCTTTTTCATTGATTCTTATTCTATGCCCCAAGTCAGGCCCCATCCAAGACCTACTAACTCTAGAAATCTGTATGTTGATTAAGTTTCCTCTTTGTTTCTGACATACTACCAGATTTGTCTTATTTTCAGAATAATTTTCCTAAAATAGTGATCCCATCATGTTTCCTACCTACTAAAGTATTACATTAGGTCCCAGCACTGGCCTGCATATAATAAGAAAAGGAGAAGGGACAGTCCACATTTTCAGAATATTCTACAATCCCACTGAAAAAGGATTATAATAGAAGTAAACATTTAGAGACAATATGGTGAGGCTCTGGCCAGTTTGTAGAATCTTCTGTCTTCTTCCTTCCTTTAGGAAATCAGAACTGCCTCTCTTCTTCCTTACTGGAGTCTAGATGGAGGATCCTTCCACAACACAGCCCGAGTTTTTCTTTATGTAACATAATTTCTGTACTACTTCCCCTGGACCCAGTAGGACTTATACCAACAATAAAGGATAGCCGTTAATATGTTTAGAAATTGTTTTGACCTGGGAGTCTTCTTTGGTTAAGGGTGAAATGTTTTGGATCATTTATATTGAAGGCGTGGGACGGGTGCGGGGCGGGGGGTGGCTATTAAAGGCATTTGGAAGACTGTCTCCCAGGTTTATGATGCAGCTGCACTCCTCTTATCTGCCATTCTAAGAACAAACTGTAGAGTAAACAATAAAAGCTAAGCATTTGAAGGAGAGATATTTGAAATATAAGCAGTGAAAAGATTTCATAATAAGGTTAATAAAATAAATTGATGCTATAATGCTCAAGCTAGATGAACAAAATGAGGGTGAAAACAACAAAACGAGTATATAGGGTTGAAATTCAGAAGAAACAAAAATGAAAAAAAAGTAGGAAATTATAAAGAATCAGCATTGACAGATAAGGTAAATGATGATAAAAAAGAAGAAAATATTTTGTTATTTTAAAAATAAAGATAGTAGCTGAAACAAAATATAAAATATTTTAAATATTATAAAACAAAGTTAATGGACTAGGTGAGATATTAAAAGCATAACTGGAAACCAGCATCTGACATTCTCTCTTTTTTTTTTTTTTTTTTTGAGATGGAGTTTCACTCTTGTTGCCCAGGCTGGAGTGTAATGGCACCATCTCAGCTCACTGCAGTCCCCGCCTCCTGGGTTCAAGTGATTCTCCTGCCTCAGCCTCACCAGTAGCTGGGATTACAGGCACCCACCACCAGGCCTGGCTAATTTTTTGTGTTTTTAGTAGAGATGGGGTTTTGCCATGTTGGCCAGGCTGGTCTTGAACTCCTGGCCTCAGTTGATCTGCCCACCTCCCAAAATGCTGGGATTACAGGTGTTAGCCTCTGCACCCAGCCCTGACATTCTTTAACATGGTGTCTGACCTGCTTTCTTGACTCCTTAGTCATGGATAGAAATTGAGCCCTGTTGGAGCCATGATGGGCCAGCCTTTGCAGGCTCTGAGAGATCGATCTTTTTGGCAAATACCTGGAGCTCTATGACTAGCCTTCTGCTCCAGAGCAGGTTGGGGTTCTTTGGGTGGAATCGAGGTTTACCAGTGTGATGTGCAGGGAACATTTGGTGACTCCTGTTTTAACAAATGAGATTCTTCCTACCAGAACAAAGATTCCAGGGGAGAAGTTCAGCATTAGGCTTAGGCTTAACAAGTGGATTTTAAGTAGACACATCTCCCTAATTTGATCTTTTTGTTGTTGTTGTTGTTGTTGTTTTAAGATACATGCCATTAATAGAAAAAAAAAATTTATAGAGACAGAAAAATCATGCTTTCTTTTGGACACCATCCAGACTCATTGTATAATTAATTGCATTTTGGGAATTTATTTTTTGGTTATTTTTTGTGCTGTTTTCTTTGTGATCATGCTCTAAATACAAGTTTTGTTTTGTTTTGGTTTTACTCCTGGCAAGCTGTGAACTAAAATCAATTTTATATTCCGTCGTTTTGATTAATGTAGCATTAACCTTTCCCTTGTCATTAGAATTTGTGATGATATTTTTAATGGCTATGTGGCATTCTACATTTTGGAATTTAACCTGTTTCCTAATATTGGACATCAGGAATATTTAAGTTTTTGCTCTTATAAATGGTGAAGCAGTGATCATTTCTGTGGGCAAGCCTGTCTGAATTTCTGATTATATCCTTAATAGGTAAAATGGTCTTAATATATTGCTTTTGAAGTTAACCACATTTTGTCCTCACTGTCAATGAGATGTTATCATTTAAAAATCATTTTTAATGTAATGAATCAGAAGTATCTTTTTAAAATTTGTAGTGCTTAATAGTTGGAATGGACTGTATTTCTTTAGAGTCAAGGCTTTGATAAATGTTTATTTAGAAATGTTTATCTGTTTAGGTCTTAGTATTTTCATTAATTTATATGTGGATATAATTCATATGTATTAAGAATAATAACCTTTTGTCATATTGGTTGTTCTTTTTTAAAGTACTTTGTTTTTTATGTAACATTTTAATTTCTGTATTTCCCCACATTCCTTTTAAGCTTAGAAATATTTTACACACTTGAAATCAAGTGGATATTTCTGTAGAAATTACTTAATTCATATTATGGCTAGTATGTCAGTAGATTTTATGTTTCAAAACATTGATTAAGTATTAGTTTTATTTCTAGACTGTCCCCTGCCTTTAGCCTCCCCAACACACTTCTGTATCAAGTACTCATATCCACAGTAAAACTCAAAAGGATGACACGGGGCTGGGGTCTCAGATCTTTTTTTTCACCGCTGGTGTCCCCTCCGTCCCCTTGCCAGAGATGGGGCAGAACGAGCTCAGATTCTCTTATTATTCACTCATTGATTTATTTAGGCTCTGGGGGTAAGTTTATTTTCATAAGGGTAGAATACACACTTTGAAGATTTATTGATGTTACTACCATAAGCCTGGATCCTTTTATTTTAATAGATGAAGTGTTTAGAGGACATGAGCCAGGTCAAGCAGCGAACAGATCTGTGTCAGCAGCAGATGTTGTGTTGTATGGAGTAAACCTAATTCTGCCCTTGATGTCACAGGATCTCTTGAAGGTAATTAATGTAATTGCATGTGAACATACAACTATATGTACTTGAAGTGCAAAGATACTTTAGACAAGAATGTATCTGTGATTTAATTAAGTGGTTGTATCTGTTAAGTGCACATGAAGTTGCAATTTTTGCATTTTCATTAACAGTTACTTGTGCATGCTTCTCAGTAACATGGGCCTTTACTCAGTCTTTGTTCCTGCCCCAGAGTCCTGCAGGTACCCACACATTAGTGACTTGTTTTGTCAGGGAGTGCTGCAGAAAGAAGCCTGTCCTTATAGAAACTACATTCTGTTAGCAGTTTTGATTAGCTCATAATTTGTCACTAAGGAAATAAAGTAAGTTATGTTTCAGTGTTCTCCTCTGATACTTTTTAAACATTCTCAGGTTGAGGGATTGAGCAAAGGAAAGCATTTTCCAAGGGACACTGGGATGGTAAGCATCCAAGACTGATGCCGTTTTAAAGTTTTTGCACATTCTGACTACATTATGCCTTGGTTTTACCAGTTAATATTGAGGGTGTGCTGGCGGTGAGGCAACTTTTTTCTACCTTCCATAAGTATGGTAGAGGAGGGGAGGTCTCTTGTTATGAGTTGTCATAGCAGGATAAGGGTGGGGATGAGGACATGGATGGAAAGGAAAAGTTTGTGTGTGTATGCGCACATGCGTGTGCACACACACGCATACACGCACACACAGAAGATAAAGACAAGGAAGGAGAGTAGGAGGAAGTAAGAGAGTAGAGACTGAGAAGTGCCCAGCAGGTGAGTATGAGAAGAATAAGAGTGCTGTTAGATTGCCAGCACAGCAGGATCTAACCGTGTGCTTCTGTCCTTGAGAATGTCTCTAACTATTGGAAACAATGCTGATGACCCATGGTATCCACACAGCAGATAGCAGGATAAGGAAGTTTAGTCAACTCTCTATACTGATTTGCATTTAGGGTTTGTTTGAACAAATAAGCCATTAAACATTTCCATATGTATTTTAGTTAAGTGTTGTTAAATCAGACTACCTAATTTTACCTCAGTTCTCTAGGATAGTACAAGTGGAGAAATGTTTTTGGAAGCATAAAGACTGAATACTCTGCTCTGTGCATAGTCTTAACAGTTTGCATTACCTTCTTGTATTTTTCCAACATGCTTGAATGGAAATACATTTATAAAAAGGTTTTACTACCAAGTTATTTAATAATTTTAAATCTAGCTGCCTTGTTTACTTATTCAGGGTAAACAGAATATCTGGAATTGACCTTAGCTTTTATTAACTATCTAGAAGATAATTGTTTCTACTGTCTATTACTTTGTTTCATAGTAGTTGCTATAATATGCCCTTTATTGTAACCTGTTTTTACATTTAATTTGGTTTTCATGTTTTCTATATCTTGTACATGCTTTAAAGAAATCATTATATTTAGAAGCTTGTCGGTTACTTAATTTTATTGCATTGATGAAAATAAAAATTGGATACTGAGAGTCTAAATATTTAATATTTCTTTTTCAGTTTCCAACCCTTTGTAATCAATACTACAAATTAATCACATTTATCTGTGAGATTTTTCCTGAAAAAATACCACAGCTTCCTGAGGATCTGTTTAAAAGTCTGATGTACTCCCTAGAATTAGGAATGACATCATATCCTTTAAATGAACATCATTGTTACTTGTCCCTTGGGGAAAAAGATCTTACCTGTAAAGAAACTTTTTTTAAGTTTTCATTTTTCTTTTGTGATTCAATTTTATTTCTTAAAAAAAAAAAAAAACCCTGGACTAGGTGCGGTGGCTTAACACCAGTAATACCAGCACTTTGGGTGACTGAGGTGAGTGGATCGCCTGAGGTCAGGAGTTTGAGACCAGCCTGGCCAACATGGTGAAACCCCGTCTCTACTAAAAATACAAAACATTAGCTAGGCATCGTAGTGGGCACCTGTAATCTCAGCTACTTGGGGGGCTCAGGCAGGAGAATTGCTTGAACCCAGGAGGCAGAGGTTGCAGTGAGCCAAGATCACGCCATTGCACTCCAGCCTGGGTGACGAGTGAAACTCCGTCTCAAAAAAGGAAACAAACTCTGTCACCTCTATAACTGCTCTATTTCTGTGTTTCTTTTGTTAGTTGGCCTCGTCCTGTTCTCCTTTCATAGATCTCTGAGGCATTCGGTCCCTGGGTCCAGTCACTCCTTGATCAGGGCCCCATTAATAATGCTGAGCTGGGTCTTTGGTCTTAGGTCTGATTGTAGAGAATATGACTTTTTAATAAGTTGTATGTATTGTAAACTGAAACAAGCTATACATCACCAGACTCAAACCCAAAATCCTTACAGGCCATCTGAAAAACACTGGAAACTTCTTTCCTTATATAACTCAGTGAAGATATTCCCCATGAATCTACTTGTGTATCTGTATTCATTTCTAGAAACACGCATTCATTTAAAACTAGCTATAATTTTTTAAAATCTTTTATAAATCAAGTATATCCAATCTAGTTTGTTCTTTGACCTTCATGATCAGAATGAGTTCGGAGGTTTGCCAGCTTTGCCTGGAGGCCTTGACGCCGTTAGCTGAACAGTGTGCAAAAGCACAAGAAACAGATTCACCACTTTTTCTAGCAACACGGCACTTTCTTAAGGTAAGATGTCTGTGCGGTAGGTCAGAAAATCATCTATTTTTAAAAGTATGGTTGGAGCACATAATTCTGCATTCAAATGAGGAAATGCTTCCATTCTTTTGGGGACGGGAAACCATGACTTCCTGTTGACTGTTTTTTCTGGAGATAACTCTTCATGGACACATTCTCATCCACTATTTCTTGTGTTCTTGAAAATTGATGTGGTAAATATTGAGGGAATTTGGTATTTTTGATTGTTCAGATACCACAGCAAGTAGCAGTATCTGTAAGGTGTGCTTGCTTGTTTTTTTAAAACATTAAGAAAAATTTCAGATTGATTTAATAACTAGAATAACAACCAACCCTCTCTCTTTTTTTTTTTTTTTTGGACTGGGGAGGGATTGGAGGATATATGATCATCCTATGTTTTTATTTAGAAATGTTATGTAATTTCAGCTGGTTTTTGATATGCTGGTTTTGCAAAAGCACAACACAGAGATGACCACTGCGGCTGGCGAAGCTTTCTACACATTGGTGTGTTTGCACCAGGTACTGGACATGCCTCTCTTCAGGGGACTCTTCTCATTCTGTTTTGCAAAGAGATTGTTGAGATAGACGGTGGGTCATTAATTCCCGCTTTCTTATAGGATCTGTGACTCAGTGCCTCAGTTTCGTTTCAATGAGGCAGTATTTCTTAGCTTCTTTATTAGCTTTCACATGTCAGTTTGTGTTTATCTGACAGCTCTTTGTCAGTTCAAAGCATTTATTTTTTCTTCTCCACCATTATGAACCATCCTTTGCAATGCTCACTGCCCCTAGCCTGTCCTTAAACAACTGTGCTGGGAATGAGAAATACATAATGGGTATGTGAGGAATTCATGGTTTTGTAAGGGAGACAAAATGGCGGACAAGGAAGAGTCTGCCTTCAGACAGTATGGAAGACAGTATATTATTGCATATGATATTACAGAAAACAGTATACTATTTCATTTTGTTGATCTTCTAAAGACTGAAGCATCACTGATAATGGGGTTAATAGAAAAGTTAGGCCAGCTTACCTTTCTCCCCAATTCTGATAGAATAAGTGCCTGTGACATTTATGAAAAGGACCATATTGAATATTTTACTGCCTCAGTTTCCCATTTTCCTCTCCCATGAGCGTGCACACACACACCCTCCCAGCATGGCCACGTTATTGACTAGAGAAGCTTGGCATTTTATTTCCATCTTTAAAAAAGGGTTTAGAAAAGATCTTCCTTACTATTTAAAGACTTATTTTCTCCAGACTTTTCGTAACATCTGTGTCCCAATTTGAAGGTGCTCTGGGACTTCATTTCTTGCTCTCTGCCATAGGCTGCCACTTCCTGCAGGTAGTACCTGCTCTCAAATCTGTACTCTTTTTCTGCCATTTGACTGACTGGTTGCTTACTAGCAAGGTAGACTTCTTGTCTGCATATATTTAAACCATGACATTCTGATTCCCTTCCCTTCCTTCCCCTCCCCTTCCGTCCCCTCCCCTTCCGTCCCCTCCCTTTCCCCTCCCCTTCCCCTCCCCTCCCCTCCCCTTCCCTCCCCTTCCCTTCCTTTCCCTCCCCTCCCCTTCCTTCCCCTCACCTTCCATTCCATCCCCTCTCCTTCCTTCCCCTCCCCTCCCCTCCCCTTCCCTTTCCTCTCCTTCCCCTCCCCTTCCCCCCTTCCTTCCCTTCCCCTTCCTTCCCCTCTTCTTCCTTCCCCTCCCCTCCCCTCCCCTTCCTTCCCCTTCCTCTCCTCTCCCCTCACCTCCCCTCTCCCATTCCCTTCCCCCTCACTTCCCCTCCCCTTCCCTTTTCCCCTCCCCCTTCCCATCCCCTCCCCTCTTTCCTTCTTCCCTCCCTGCTTCCCTCACTTCTCTTTTTTCTTTCTTTCCTTTCTTTCTTGCTTCCTTCCCTTTTTCATTTTCCTTTCCTTTCTCTCCCACTCCCTTCCACCCTCTCTTCCTCCCCTCTCCCTCCCTCCTTTCCTTCCTTCCTTCCTTCTTTCTTTCCTTCCTTCTCTTCTCTATTTCTCTTACTCTCTTTTCTTTTAACATATTTACACACTGTAGAAAAGAGCAGGTTTTAGGAATGACGAGTATGATATCTGCTGCCTGGCCTCAGAGGCTCTACTATCTCGCTTTTCTTTTCTTTTTTTTTTTTTTTTGAGGCAGGGTCTTACTTTGTCACCCAGGTTGGAGTGTAGTGGTGCAATTACTGCTCATTTCAGCCTTGGCCTCTTGGCCTCTTGGCCTCTTGGCCTCAAGCGATCCTCCCGTCTCCTCAAGTAGCTGGGGCTACAGGCATGCACCACTGCACCTGGCTTATTTTTTGTAGAGATAGAGTTTCACCATGTTATCCAGGCTTGTATCAAAACTCTTGAAATCAAGCAATCCACCCTCCTCGGCCTCCCAGAGTGCCTAGGATTGTAGGTGTGAGCCACCACGCCTGGCCACTTCTACCATTTCTTATGAGTAGGGAAACAATAGGAGATTATACTTGGTCCCCTGTGAACAGGACTGTCCCTTGGACAGGGCTGCACCTTACCCTTCTTTTCCAAATGTAATTAACATTTGGTTTCACCATTTTGGTCTATCATGATATCCCAAGAAGCCAGTGAAAAATAACAGCAGGCCAAACACAGTGGCTTATGCCTGTAACTTTTGCACTTTGGGAGGCCGAAGCAGGTGGATCACTTGAGGCCAGGAGCTTGAGACCAGCCTGCTCAACATTGCAAAACCTTGTCTCTACTAAAAACACAAAAATTAGCCAGGCATGGTGGCACATGCCTGTAGTCCCAGACTCTTGGGAGGCTGAAGTGGGAGGATCACTTGAACCAAGAGAGTGGAGATTGCAGTGAGACAGTCTCACTCTGTTGCCCAGGCTAGAGTGCGGTGGAGCAGTCATGGCTCAGTGCAGCCTCAACCACCTGAACTCAAGTGATCCTTTCACTTCAGCCTCCCAAGTAGCTGGGAATATCGGTGTGTGCCACCACAACTGCCTAATTTTTAAATTTTTTGTAGAGGTGGGGTCTCACTGTGTTACCCAAGCTGGTTTCAAATTCCTGGGCTCGAGCAGTCTTCCCTCCTCAGCCTCCCAAAGTGCTGCCATTAAAGGCCTGAGCCACTGCCTGGCTAGGCCAGCTTTTTTCAGGAGAGCTTACCTCTGACCTAGTTGAATTCCCCTCAAGCCCATATCTTCTTTCACTTTCCTTTATAAGGCTTTGTAATAGAGTGTTAAAAATAGAAAACTCGGCCGGGCGGGGTGGCTCACGCCTATAATCCCAGCACTTTGGGAGGCCGAGGTGTGCAGATCACAGGGTCAAGAGATCGAGACCATCCTGGCCAACACGGTGAGACTCCGTCTCTATTAAAAATACAAAAAAACTAGCCGGGCGTGGTGGCACGCGCCTGTGGTCCCAGCTACTCGGGAGGCTGAGGCGGAAGAATCGCTTGAACCTAGGAGGTGGAGATTGCAGTGAGCCGAGATTGTACCACTGCACTCCAGCCTGGCGACAGAGCAAGACTGTCTCAAAAAAAAAAAAAAGAAAACAAAACTCTCCATATTCCTATATTTACTAAAGCACCTTTCCTGCCCTTTCTCTAAAGGCTGCTTGGTACAGTGCTGGCTTGGAGCTTTCAGAGTGCTCTGCTCCACTTGAAGAAGATGCTGGAATATATTTCTCTGCCCCCTCCTCCCAAAGGGCTCCTGCCTGTCTTTGTGCACATTGCTGTCCTCAGAATTGTCTGATGGTTAATAGAGACAAGATGTCTCTATTAACCTCTTGGGAACTATTGCAGACTTAGATTATGTGTAATACACAAAATAAATAGGAATAATGTGCTTCGAAGAGGCAACATAACAAAGTTGATTATTACATGGGTCTTGGGGCCAAATTGCCTGGATTCTTGCTTGATCTGGGCCATATCACTTCACCTCACTGAGTGTGGAAACCTTCACCTCTGGAATGAGACTAGAAACAGTACCTATTTTGAAGCATTGCCATAAATGATACATGAATTAACTCATGGAAAGGTTTTCAAACAGTAGTACTTAAATGCTGAATTACTCTAAATGTTAACTCTTAAAATGTGCCCCTGCCTTTTAGAACCCCACAGTCCAGTAACTGACATCATCTATTTGTATGATATTCTAGGAGGATATATTCTTGTGTATACTTTATCTCTTCAATAGGCTGAATATTCTGAACTGGTTGAAACATTACTGTCAAGTCAGCAAGACCCAGTTATTTACCAGAGATTAGCAGATGCCTTCAACAAGCTCACTGCAAGCAGCACTCCTCCAACGCTGGATCGGAAGCAGAAGATGGCCTTCTTAAAGAGTTTAGAAGAATTTATGGCAAATGTTGGTGGTCTCCTTTGTGTAAAATAAACAACAGAACTTTATGCTTAATTTAGATCCTTTCTGCAAAGTGCACTGAATTGCTGAAAGTTGACTTGAGTCTTGTCCTGTTCCTCACTTCATTTGGCCATTTTGGATTTTGGAGAGCCTGAAACTTTAAGATGTATGTAATACAGTGAAACAGGAGAGGTCAACTTGGAATCAGCGTTTGCTGTTAAGTGTTAGCCACAATCTGTCATACATATGTCTTTTAGATTTTGAATGGTGATTTAAAAATTTCAAAATGAAATTCCATATATGTGCAAACAGATATGGGCACCATGAAATACATATGCAGTGCCTTTTTTTCCTTTTAACATAGGTGGCTAGCCAAAGTTTAGAATTTTTCTCATTAAATATTAAATGGATATATGCTAGGCAGTGTTTCTTAAAATCTCCATAGAGCACCTGCATCAGTTGAGGAGCTGGTAAAAAGGTAGATTCTTAGGCCCAACTGTAGACCTTCAGAGTCAGAAGGTCTGGTTGTTGGGCCCAGGAGTCTTCATGTTAATAAGCTTCTCCCTTTCATCACCCCAAAAGTTTGAAATCAATGAAAGAGACACTGAAAACTCTTAAGAGGTTTTGTGCTTTCTAGCTTTTCCTCCCTTTGATGATTAGGTTTGTAATTCAGCAGAAAGGGAAAACATCACCAGGGGTTTGTTGGCTTTTTCTTAGCTTGCTTTCTTGCTTGTTTGCTTGCTTTCTTGCTTTTCTTTCTTTCTCTCTCTCTCTCTCTCTCTCTCTCTCTGTCTCTCTTTCTTTTCTTTCTCTCTTACATCAACCCAGTATTTCAGGTTTTGTGTAATATGTCACTAGTCATTCTCTGATGCCTGAACTTGAGGAATATATACATGTATATTTTTGTTCCATAAAAATAACCTTAGGAACTGTAGCCATTTCATTGCCTTAATTTTAAGAGGAAAATAAAAAAAAAACCGCTGATGTGTTTTAGTAAGAAACCACGTCTTGATGCTTCAGAGTTGGTTTAGAGTGTTAGCTGCTATGAACCTGTGCCCCTTCTGATCGTGTATTTATGTAGGTTTATCAGTGAAATGAAAGGCTTGTTTCCGTCTAGTCTTAACTTTTTGAGTGTGTTTCTATCCAGCCACATAGCCCATATCTATTCTAAATGGCTTGCTTAAGCAATAATTATTTTAAAGGATGTGAATTACTGATTCACACAGACTATTGCACGTTGGGGCATTAGGGGCAATAATTCTTCTCCAATCATGGGAGCCACGTGAATTTAATTTCGGAGATTAAAAATTCACTTTAGATCCTCTAGTTTGACCTTTTAATCAGGATTTTTATACAGCTGCCATGCTCCCCTAATTCAGTGTGCCAGCTTAAATTATGGAAATAAAAACTAATTTATAAACAGTGGCATATGAAACTCCACCTACTGCAATACTTTCACAACACAGTGACACAGGACTCTGGCACAGGTGCACTCATGGAAATCTGCTTCCATCATGTTCCAGACACCTATCTGCTAAACCATCCTGCAAATACAGTTTTTATACCTGATTGCATATAGCATATATATCACTACATGTGATGCTGTGCAAAACTTTGTATAATTCTGTGCTATTAACAGTTAACAAAACTGGAGCATCTAAATTACATCCAACCTGTGCATGTGATGGTAGGTAGATGTGAATGCAGGGCCTTGGGCCATAACTTTTTGAGGAACATGTCTCTCAGTCTGATCACTATTGAGTCACAATTAAGGGGAAGCAAAAACATCTTGAAAGACTGCTAGGAAGGAATTTAATACTAGTCTTCATGAAGTACACGTTTCTGTATTTTAAAAAATACTTTGAATGATGCATTTATTTTTAGGTGTTTTTTTTCCCCTTAAACTTGAAGTGATATTCAGCAGTAATCTATTTGTTTTGCATTGTTCTTAGTGTTTTGTGTTTCCCAGCTCCCTCAAGCTTTCTCAGCTGTTGTGAATTATATATATCTGTGTGTGTGGTGAGTACAGTGTCTTTACCAAAGGGCACTGCAACACACAATTGACTGGACAGGTCCAGGCACCATGAGAAAAGTATAATCAAGTTATTAAAAATAAAGATGAGTAGCAAAGGAATGCCTTGGTAAGTAAAAAGGCATCTGTATTTAATAGCTTTTATCCAGATGGCAACATATTTGCAAAAGTTGCCCAGATCCTATTACAAAACTAAAAATAGAACATTTCACCTCCATATTCCTGAGGCATAATTTCATTAGACCAATTTTAGTTAAAAAAGACCTTCTTCAGATTGGACCAAATAACACTTAACGAGATCACCAGAATGTTGAATGTTGGCACACTGGGGTGGGGAGAAGCCACTACCATTTTTTAGGTGATGGGGATGCCACTGAGTTGCAATGGCTAGACCTTTTCAGGGTGGTTGTGTGCGTGTTTGCCTGATTTGATGTTTGTTCACTTTGTGTCTTCTTTTATTTTGTCCAGTTTTGTCTTTAGCTATGTTTATTAACTTCTCTCGTCTTGTTTTGTTTTAATGCTCTTGGCCCAGTGGGTATCAAGAACACTGGCTTAATTCTAATCAGTTGATTTTTTTTTTCTATTAAAACTATTAAGTTGTTAAAACATTTTTTAAAACAAAAACATTATTTGTGCCCTCTTTTATATATGTTAAAGGGACACTGTCAAGTATTTCATTTTTAAATTTTTGTTTTATAAAATTTCTGTTGTTCATATAGTATCCTTTAACCTCTAGTTTTCCAGACATTCTTTGTTTATTTCTTATTTTATTTTCCTTGACCCCTTTGTTTCCCAAGGCACAATCACTATAAAGACTTTGTACTTCCACAGTCTGATAATGTAGTAGCACCTGTAACTGTGTTTTTGTTCTGTTAAAAAGATTGATTTGCTTTTATGGTCCTTGGGCTGGATGGGTGGCTGCCTCGGTAGCACAACTACTTGACAGTGTTTGACAGTGTCCTTTCCAGCACTGTCATTTGGGTCTTTCAGGCTGGCCATATCTCTTGGAAGACAGCTCATTGAGTTTTTGTCTGGTGTAAAGTGTGACATTTAATGTAAACAAACTGCAAGTTTTTTCAAACTAATTTTAAGAATTTAGTCTTATTTCATTGTAAATGGTATAATTACATTACTTTGTTAAATGAGATGGTTACTACTACTTTTCCACGATTTTCATTTCAAAAACAAGTATCTATATAATTTCACCCCAGTCAGAATTATTTAACCCTCCCCTTAACTGTCTTTGAACTTTCTCTTTTACCAAAAATGTCAGGTCTTTACAGTTGTAATATCACCATGTTTCCCATTTCTGTTAATACTTCTATGAACCCCTCACGTATTGAAGGGAACTAGCTATAAGGTTCAAGGATTACAAGTTTGAGTCTCCTAGTAATCAGGATCATTCTGAACCCTGAAATGATATTTTTTTCTGTTACAATTTTTATCTGTTTGCCATCTCTGTTGTTAGAGATGGTTGTCAATAGACCTAAGTTAGCTGTCTTTGATGAGGAATTATTGTTACTGGTTCCTGTATAAAATATTAACCTTTTAAGTCAGAAGGAACCTTAGTACTTCTTAGGGTTTTGTTTTGTTTTTTTAAACCAGAGAATAAGGAACTGATTTGGATATGATGTTTAACATTATAATTTTCTGTAAGTTTTCCCACAAAACAACATAGTTGATTTGAGGATGTAATGTTTTAAATTATTTTTAAATGTAAGTGGATATTCTCTGACTTGGTAACTATGTTCTGAAAACACTGCATTTAGGAATTTTTAAAAATTGATTTTCTAAAATTAAAATGTCCAAATTAGGCATATTGCTGAGCTCAAATTGATCTGAAGTGCCATGGTTCCAGTTGAACTTTAAGCATATTTTCATTTAGATATAAAAAATGTGAAGTATGCCTGGTTGATTATAATGAGAACCCGTGACATAGTTAGCGAAATAATATGTTTGGTTCAAATAAAACTAGAAGTTTAATACTGGGCATTCATTCTTTTTAAAGAGGATGAATGAGGAAATCGGTTTCCTGCTGTAGTGCTCTATGGGTAAGTCTTAGTAAAGACCGGAACGCTGAAGTCAGCTGTGGCGATTCCCTCCTAGGAATTAGGAGGTGCAGTTTGCCCATTACCCGCTTGAAGCTCACATCTTTACGCTCCTCTCTCACTGTGGTTTGCTCTTCACCTATTCCCAGGCCCTCCCAGCAATTGGAAAGGTGTTTTTTGTTTTGTTTTTGTTTTTGTTTTCCCCCAGTCTGCATTCTTAGGCCTCTTAGCTGTTAGGAACTGTCAGATACATACTAGTAGCTAATTTTCCTAGCCTGAAATTACTGCATTTGCACTATGTACTTACTGGGGATCTGACCTCAAGTGTTTTCTGAGCCCAGGCTTCCTGGTGTGGTGTCTTTTACCACATAAAATTATTTCAAATTGCAAATGTTGGTATTGTGATTTGATTCTCTGTACAAAGAAAGAAGTTCTATGCAGTGAGTTTGTGGTTTAATGGTCACAAAAATGTTAGCACTGCTACCACTCAGCACGTGTACAATTTTTTAAATTTATAAATATTAAATTTTTAAACTTACACTAAGACTTTTCAGTTTTTTTTTAAAACCCAGGGATGAGTGTACTGTTTAAATATTTACCTCTATTAACATAACTAATGAAGGTATAAAGTTGCATTTAGTTTTTCAGAAGATGCTGCAATATGATTTTAGGAAATGAGGCTATGTATTGAGCCAGTTACAGGCTGAATATCAAGTTGATAAAATTTTATTTGTATTTTTAAAGTTCATAATGGGAGTTAAAATGTGTCTTTTCACTAAATATTTTTATTACATTTTTGTTTTGACCATGTGTGATTTGTTCATGGGTATTTAGCTAGACTCTTATGAAACTCATTGAAATGGTGCTAGTTTGCTTACCATTATAGGACGATTGATACTGGGGACATTACATAGTCCTAAAATAATTTTAAATTAAAAAAAATGACATCTGTACAGATAAAAATCAAGATTTTCATTACCTTCTGGGAGAACTCCTGGCACTCACAGAATATCCAGTATTAAAAATAGGAAAATTTTAATCTATATTTTATAATATTTACATCAGCCCACAGTCTTAGAAACAATTCCATAGTTATTAGTTAAATCATTAGATTTGGCGCATATTTAGTAAATACTTTTAGCAGTTTGAGTCATTGTTTTTGGCCTTTCAGGGGAAGTGGAGAATTACCATCTTATGTGTACTAGATAGAGCCACCCTTTGCCCAATGTTAAATCTTGTAAACATATGAAGTGAAAAGTTAATTTTTAAAGAAAATACATTTTAAAAATGTTCATTTTTAACCTGAATTTGCTTTGAATATTCTTTGATTTGTAATGTTGTTATTTAGGTTATATTGAGATTTATTCCACTCCAAAGGTGGATAAAGAAAAGTTATTTAAGAAAACCAATTATAGTTTGAATTTTTGTTTTTCTTTCATTACCAGGTGTGGGGCCATACACACAGCTAATCATCTGTCATTTGAGAGCCACAGATGATTTCAAAGGTCCCAAATATATAAAAATCTGTAACTTTTAAAAAAGACATCTTTAATGGTGCTCTCCAAAAATACAGTTGGTTTATATTGAGTGGCTTATGTGTGATGCCTTTGACATGCCGATTAGATTATGGAACCATTTTGTTTGTTAAACATAGGATCCCAGATTGAGTCTTGTGCATTCTATGTAATCTCAAATGGCAGTTTAGTTTGACTTTCTTTTAAAACTAAGTGGAAATGGCATATTTGGTGAAATTAATGAAAGAATCTTGCTGAGAAATTCCACACAGCACCTCCGGCAGCATTATGTCTCAGTTCTGGCATGTAATTCAACCTCCTATCCAGTGTCCTTGTAAATTATTCTTAATATATAGCATGAGTGTGAACTGAGATAAGTCATTGATGTTTCCCAGAACAAACTGAAACAAATAGGATGTGCTAAACATTTCTATTCCCATAGTAGTGAGCAGTTTTCTTCTGTTTTGATAATGTTCACTTCTGCCTACTTTACCATCTTAGACTTCAAATACTCCTTTAAGTAAGCCCAAGATGTATTGAGTAGTGGAACTTCTTATTTGTACACCTGTTTATAACTCCACTGCCCTGGATGTTATGATTATTTCTCAGGACTGACCTGGTAAAGCTACTTGAACTGTTAGAGTGCAAGGTAGAGGCAGACCTAGATTCAATTCCTTATTAAGTTACTTAGGGCTTACATTAATTTCCACAGGTCTGTTATCCATATCATGAGCTCATAAGTGGTCTTCCCAAAGAAAAAATTTAAAACAGTGATGGATAAAATATAGTAGTAGATGCTCAATAAATTTCATTGTATTTAAAGATTATTTCTGAAAACATATTTCATTAGATAAATGTATCCTAACACTAAGATACCTAATAGTCAATTGCTTTTAAATACATAGTGTAATATCTTCATATTGATACAGCGTGATAACACTAACCACAACCACTCTAGGGATATTGGGGCAGAGTTCACCATATTATTTACTATATTTTGTTTTAAATGAGAAAATGGATCTATTTATGTCAACTATCTTAGTCTGTTCTATTTAAATCAACCATCTTAGTCTGTTTGTGCTGTTAGAATACCTGAGACTGAAGAACAGAAACTTATTTCTCACATTTCTGGAGGCTGCCCTTCGCCTTCCATCATGTGGAAGAGGCAAGAAAGCTGTCACCAGATGGCTGGCAAAAAACAATCAACTCTCTCCTTCAAGTCCGTTTGTAATGAGACCTAATTTCATTCATAAGGGAGGAATTCTCTTGGCCTAATCATCTCTTAAAGGCCCCACCTCGTCATACTGGCCCATTGGCAACACTTGAATTTTGCAAGGGGCTATTCAAACTACAACAACGATTTTATTTTCTGCTGAATATGCACCTGTTATTTCTACAACAATCAAAAAATCCTAACAGTGATTCCCAAAGTGAGTTTCATGCATTAGTAGTTTTAAAAAAATAATTGCTAAGTAAGTTTTGAGAAATAAAACAGGTTTCTTCAGTGCATTAAGTTGAAGACTTTAATACATGAATGCCTACTGTGAAACTCAGAAGAATTTAATCAGATTTTCCTTATTTTATTTAATACAGTCTTTTCTCAAATTACCTTATAGGACTAGAAATCTAAGGAATATCCTTTGCAACATGCTTAGGATAATTTGAGTAACTGTGATAAAGCACTCAAACAATGGAAGAAAAACAAACACCTAAATCTGTTTTTGTAATTACAGGTAATTTATTTGTTGTTAAGAAGAACTGAGTCTAGTGTGGTTTGTTTTTGTTATTCTGAAACGGGAGACGCCCTCTGTCACCCAGGCTGGAGTGCAGTGGTGTGATCTTGACTCACTACAACCTCCACCTCCTGGGTGTGAGCGATTCTCCTGCCTCAGCCTCCCAAGTAACTGAGAATACAGGTGTGTGCCACCACACCTGGCTAATTTTTGTAACTTTAGTAGAAATGCAGTTTCGCCATGTTGGCCAGGCTGGTCTCAAACTCCTGACCTCAGGTGATCCGCTCGCCTTGGCCTCCCAAAGTGCTAGGATTACTGGTGTGAGCCCCGCACCTGGCCCTGAGTCTAGTTTCCTTTCTTTTTTGCACCATTTCTGAAGAGAAGCAATATGAACAAAAATCATTGGTGAATACAAAAGGAAAACTGCTGAACTGAAATTGATCTGAAAGCATCCTTCATGTCCAATTTAACTGGACAAGTAATTTTCCCTTTAATGAGAATGAGTATTCCTTTAATATTTTAGATGTTCATGATTCGCAAAAACCATTAATACAATGCATAGGTTCCACCAGGAAAACACTTATTGTATTACTCTCATGCTGTCTGAGCAATCGGCTCTAGTGAAGGAAAAAAGAAAATTCTGACATCTATGGTCACTTTAATAGTAAAAACAGGAGATAGTAAAATACATGAACATGTCTTATACACTATTAAAGCAATGGAAGCTTTGAAGGCTTAAATTGATCTATTTCAGACTCAGTTTGACTGAATGTAAACTTCTGTTAAAGTAATTATAAGCTAAGGCAGTCTTATTTATTGAACACCACAACCATAAAAAAATCACTTATAAAAGTTGGTTATTGTTTCTTGGTTTGTGTTAATTTCTTTTAGTTTGTTTTATATATTTTCTTCCTGATCCTTTTCCCGGAACACCTGATCTTGAAATATTTGGTTAATAGACTTGTCATCAATTCAAAACAAAGTCAAAATGTAGCATGGGTTATTATAAACTGGAAACAATTTTTAAAATAGAAATTATAGTACACCCAACATTATAAGCCTACTGTTTCATGAACTACTTACTGAATGGCATCATTTG
Source organism: Cheracebus regulus (assembly GCA_963574635.1). Taxonomy (NCBI): domain Eukaryota; kingdom Metazoa; phylum Chordata; class Mammalia; order Primates; family Pitheciidae; genus Cheracebus; species Cheracebus regulus. Next base: position 23,067 of record CAUYQU010054569.1, on the reverse strand, counting down.
CCAGCTGAACAGTTTGTTTATATCCTTACCTTATACCAGAAAGGATTTTCAAATTGCTCAGGAGAATATAACTTAGCAAGATCACGAAAGTGGTAAAGAAAATGGAGGAAAGGGAGGTAGGAGCATAACATAGATTGATTTCTTCGGGAATTGAAAACAAATACTTTGTATCACTTACGATTTGATAACTGCCAAAACCTAAGAAAACCTTGTAATAATCAGTCCCTGTATGTGCCAGATAATTAAGGTATTGTTGACAAAAATCGTATATACTTAACAGTGCTAATGTCTAAATATAGATATATATTGATTAATGCACTCAACACTCAGGACTCTGAAACAGACTAGCGAGTTCTAAAGATTCCCCCCACCCCGCGCCAATCCTATACATTTTACCAAAGCCTCAGTTTGATGTCAACATTTAAAGTCAACGTTTTGATTTGATTAAAAGACTGAGTAGACAATAGACCAATGAAGCCTTGACTTTAAAAACCTACATGATTCAGTGCAAAACAGTAGGTTTAACTTTAGGATCTTAAATTTCTTTATTTTTTGATATAGTGTAGTGGAGTTTAGTGGCCCGATCTCGGCTCACTGCAGCCTCCGCCTCCCGGATTCTCCTTCCTCAGCCCCTCGAGTAGTTGGGATTACAGGCGCACGCCACTACACCCGGCTAATTGTATTTTCAGTACAGACCGGGTTTCGCCATGTTGGCCAGGCTGGTCTCGAACTTCCTGACCTCAGGTGATCCACCCTCCTCGACCTCCCCAAGTGCTAGGATTACAGGTGTGAGCCACCGCGCCCGGCCAGGACCTTTAATTTTTATTGCCACCATTCTTGGAGGCAACTGATGAGACACGTGAGGGAACTACTCCGGGCTGGAAACAGCCCCCAGGATTGTAAGCGCGGGATTGAGACGCTGCCAGTAGACTGCTAGGCTTGCCCAAACGCCTAGGCGAGTGCGCCTGCGCCTGTATTGGCGCCTGCGCGAGAGCGACTCTGGCCAGCCCCTTCCATTGCTCCCGGCTGGTCGAGGTTACTGCGCACGCGCGGCTGGTGAGTGGCGGGTTCGGGCGCGGACGTGGGTTGACTGCGCGCAGCTGAGGGGTTTTGGACACGGTTAGGTTCCTTTTGCGTGTTAGTTTCTCACCTTTTCCAGCACTGTAGTGGTGGAAAGCTTTAGTTAGCGGTGGCTGGCGGACGCCTGAGAGAAGGAGCTGGCGCCGGCTTGAGAGGGGACCCTGATTGCTGGTTGAGCGCGGCCGGGCCTCGTGACCTGGTCGCCGGAACGGGCGGCGTCCTGTGCCGCGCACCTTGGCGCCCGGGCCTTAGGCAACCTTGATGCTGAGGGGGCAGTTGACCCCCAGGCTATGGCAGCGCGTGGAGGTCTCCCTTCCGAGCAGAAACTGGGCTGGGCCTCTGTCCTTTCTATCTTTGCCCTCAGAAGTTCGCTGATAGAGTTTGCGAAATGCCCGGCCAGACTTTACTGTCCGCTCCTGGAGGGCGGGTATCCGCAGCGTCTGTCGCTGGGGCTTTTGAGGCGGGTACCCTGCCGAGTGCCGGGGCTTGCGAAGTGGAATACTGCGGGCGGGTTTACTGCGAAAAGGGCAGTGGCCTCGGAGGTGCGGAAGAAATGCTGGAATGTTCGTGGGTCTCTACTTGGAGGAAGCCACGTGTCAGAGAGGAAGGTCTTCCTGATAGGGGTTGTGATGGGGTGTACGTTATAACGTCGCACTGCACACCTACGACCTGCATTTAACTGTAAGCGTTACCTCCTTTTAAAAGTTTTAAAACAACAGGATAAATAGAGTTTTGGAAAGCAAGAGGGAAAGAACTGTTTGAGGCAGGGGGACTGAAAGATGCAAAGAGAATGAAAAACTTTGGCCCTTTTCTGGACGTAAATTGGGTTAAGGGTAGAATCATACAGCAATCTACGAAAAGTATTTGGAGAATATCTAGGCCCTCCCCATTCCTAGAGGGAGCCTTGCTCTCTTGCGGTTTACTGGAATCTGGAGTGGCTCCTAGGTTAATCCTCTTTCTGCTAGATCACACTGTCTTAACCTAATTTCACACAAGAATGATTGTGGAAATTACAGTATGGTGGTTTTGCCCTAAGTAAATTTGATAATGTGGAAATTGAGTAATTGTATACAAAAAGAAACTAACCATAGCCCATCAGAAGCTGGCTAATCCCTGCTTATGCTGCAAGCCAACATGTCCGCCCCTTTGCTCATGCTGTTCCATCCTTCTGGAATCCTCAGTCTTCATCCTTACCTTTTCCTCAGACCGAGTTGAAGCTCCACCTGCTCTTTCACTTCTCTCCCGACTCGTCCTCTACTCTGATCCCATGGTGTGAATAGTGCTTCTCTATAGAGGGCCCACACCTTACCGTTGGTGTTCTCCATGTGTCTACCTAACCTAGAGTTTCTCAACCGCAGCTTGTAGGGCAGGATACTTCTTTGATGTGGAGCGTCGTCCTGTGAATTTTAAGTTCAGCAGCCTCTATGCCAGTAGCAACCTCCTTTCCATTTATGGCAACCAAAACTGTCTCCATGCATTGCCAGATGTCCAAAAGGCTCCTGGTTCTGTGAGAACTGCTGATCTAGAGTGTGAGCCACATAAGGTCCAGGATCAGTTTAATAATAATATAATTACAATATAATCCATAGGTAATTTTTTAAATTTTTATTTATTTTTTATAAAGACAGGGTTTCACCATGTCGGTCAGGCTGGTCTTGAACTCCCGACTTCAGGTAATCTGCCCACCTTGGCCTCCAAAGTGCTTGGATTACAGGCGTGAGCCACCGCACCCAGCCCATAGGTAAAAATTTTTAAAGAAAAAAAAAATTTTTTTTAACTGCCACTTGTGGTGCAGGGTGACCCAATAGACAGTATGCCCAGAGTAGCCAGAAAAATTTTTTAAAATAATAGTAATAGTACTTTGCAGCACTTTTGGATTTGAAAAAATCCTGCAACCCCCTCTTAGAAATTCTAAAAAAGATATGATAAAAATAGTAACTTAAAAAATAGCTAAAAGTAGGTTCATTTCATTTAAGGTTTTTTTGGGGGGGGATGGAGTCTCACTCTTGTGGCTCAGGCTGGAGTGCAACGGTAAGATCTCTGTTCACTGCAACCTCCACCTCCCTGGTTCAAGTGACTCTCCTGCCTCAGCCTCCCGAATAGCTGGGACTACAGGCATCTGCCACCGCACCTGGCTGATTTTTGTATTTTTAGTAGAGACGGGGTTTCACTATGTTGGCCAGGCTGATCCCAAACTCCTGACCTCAGGTCACCTGCCCGCCTCGGCCTCCCAAAGTGCTGGGATTACAGGTGTGAGCCACCACTCTCGGCCATTTCATTTAATCTTTTTTTTTTTTTTTTAATTTTATTTTGGAGACAGTCTCAGTCTGTAGCCAGGCTCCAGGCTGCAGTGCAGTGGCACAATCTCAGCTCACTGCAACCTCTGCCTCCCGGGTTCAAGCAATTCTCCTGCCTCGGCCTCCCAAGTAGCTGGGACTATAGGCGCACACCACCACGAACAGCTAATTTTTGTATTTTTAGTAGAGACGGGGTTTCACCATGTTGGCCAGGATGGTCTTGATCTCTTTACCTCATGATCCGCCTGACTTTGGCCTCCCAAAGTGCTGGGATTACAGGCTTGAGCCACCGTGCCCAGCCTTTTTTTTTTTTTTTTTTAAATTAACAAAGACAGGGTTTCACCATATTGGTCAGGCTGGTCTTGAACTCCCAACCTCAGGTGATCCACCCGTCTTGGCCTCCAGAGTGCTTGGATTACAGGTGTGAGCCACCATGCCTGGCCTCATTTAATCTTTAATGTTTATTTTGCTAACAGATTTCATTTACTTCATTAGAAGAAGTGATGCACTTTTGAACTCACTTTAACAATGTAGGAAACATTCTATGATTCCTAAAATTGCCGCCTATGCTCTCCATGTGTTCCTCCATTAATCTTATTGTCATTTAACATTTATTTCATATGTATTGTAGTCTGTCTCTGCCTCTCTAGAATGTAAGCTCCAATAGAATAAGGACTTTGAGACTCATCACCAAAAACAGTGCTTCCTACATGGTAGAAAATAATTATCAAAGGAATGGATTTGATACACTTTAAACTTTTATTTTGGGATCAAATTCTTACATAGGTGAGAACTTCATCGCCTTTTACAGCTATGAAGGTAGACAATTTTAGGCCAGGCATGGTAGCTCATGCCTGTAATCCCAGCACTTTGGGAGGCCGAGGCAGGCAGATCATGAGGTCAGAAGATCAAGACCATTCTGGCTAACACGGTGAAACCCTATCTCTACTAAAAATACAAAAAATTGGCCCAGCGTGGTGGCTCATGCCTGTAATCCCAGCACTTGGGGAGGCTGAGGTGGGCGGATCACGAGGTCAGGGGAGAGTGAGACCATCCTGGGCAACATGGTGAAACCCCATCTCTACTAAAAATACAAAAATTAGCTGGGCGTTACTCATGCCTGTAATCCCAGCTACTCGGGAGGCTGAGGCAGGAGAATTGCTTGAACCAGGAAATCAGAGGTTGTGGTGAGCCAATCGTGCCATTGCACTCCAGCCTGGCGACAGAATGCACACACCTGTAGTCCCAGCTACCTGGGAGACTGAGGCAGGATAATTGCTTGAACCTGGTTGGCAGAAGTTGCAGTGAGCCAAAATCATGCCACTGCACTCCAGCCTGGGCGACAGAGAGACTTCGTCTCAAAAAATATTTTTTGGGGATTCCTTGTTTGAAGTCAACTGGTTCTTTTCTGGTTTTCATGTTTTATTTCTAAGTGATTAGCAAACAAGTTACTGGCTGTTACTTAAAAACTTCAGAGATGCAGCTGTAGAAAGTACTAATAAAAATGAAATTGGCTGAGCATGATGGCTCATGCTTGTAATCCTGGCACTCTGAGAGAACAAGGTGGGTGGATCACTTGAGTCCAGGAGTTTGAGACCAGCCTGGGCAACGTGGCAAGACCCCCATCTCTACAAAAATTAGCTGGGTGTCGTCGTGTGCATCTGCTACTCAGGAGGCTGAGGTGGGAGAATCGCTTGAGCCAGGGAATTTGAAGCTACAGTGAGCCACGATCGCACCACTGCACTCCAGCCTGGGCAACAGAGTGAAACTTTCTCTCAAAAAAAACGTTATTTCTATGTCAAGGATAAATACATATGCATATGTGTGCATGTAGTATGTGTCTGCATATGTATATGGACACATATATACACACACACAAACACACTTTAATTTTTCTGTCAGTTCTAGGCAGTATTGTGGTGCAGCCTTTATTAGGACCTTGTACTCTTCAATTTTGCCAGGCAACATTGGGTTTTAATAGTTCCCTGATTTTTTTCTGGAATGAAAAGAACTCACAATTCTGAAATACCAAAGTGAAACCTTTTACTTTGCAGATCATTTTACCATGTTTTCTCAGTTCAGCATGCACACAAGCTAATCTTTGGAATTTCTACTTGGAAATTTTCCAGCCTGTTGGGTCCTGGTATGCTTTCCTGAAAATGTGTTCATTGTGCTTATTGCAGTAAACTAGAACTATTCATTTCAAGCATTCATACCATTTTTTGGTGGGACTTCTATAGTCAAACCCTGTGTTGACTGAAATTAATTCTAGGTATATAAACTTAAAAGTAGATAATCCATCTCTTTTCATCTTATAGAACTGAATAATATACCCATTTAGCAACCCTCCCTCCAGCCCCTAGCAACCACAATTCTACTTTCTGTCTCTGATTTTGACTACTCTAGGTACCTCATATAAATGGAGTTATGCAGTATTTTTTTTAAATGACTGGCTTATTTCACTTGCATAATGTTCTCAAGGTTTATCCACATTGTAGCATATATCAGCCTTTCCTCCTTTTTCAAGGGAATTATATTCCATTGTATGTACATATTCCTTTTTCCTATATTCATGCTTGCTGATTCGTTCTTTTGTCTGCTCAAAACTGCTTTTAATTCCTCTAGTGAGTTTTTCATTTCATTATATTTTTCAGCTTCAGAATTTCTACTTAGTTTCCTTTTGTTTTCTGTCTTTATGTTTTCATTTTGTTCATTCCTCATTTTCCTCACTTACTCTACACTTTTCTTTAGTTATCTGAGAATCTTTAATATAGTTTTTAAAGTCTTTGTCTGTGAGGCCCACCATCTAGTCTTTCTCAGGGATGGTTTCTGTTGATTTAGTTTTTTCCTTTGAATGGGCCATACTTTCCTGTTTGTGTGCCTTGTAATTTTTATGTTGAAAATTAGGTATTTGAATCTAATAATGTGATAACTCTGGAAGCCATATTGTCCCTGTCACCAGACTTTGCTGAGTTTTTTTTATTTGTGAGGGGTGGTGGTTGTAAACTGTCTTTTGCTGGGGATCAGCATGGGTTGTAAACTTAAGATCTTCTTAGGTCTTTTCTGAGCCCCTGCCTTTCCGTGTGTGATGACTTTCTAAATTCCCCTGTATATGCAGTTCTGTTTGAATGTCTCAGTCCTTAGATATCTGGGTTCCCAAAGGGGTAAACAAGAAAAGTAAAAGCATTGGGGAAAGGTGCTGGCCCTTTAAGTCTGCTGGAAGTCACTTTAGCCAGAGGGAGAGGGGCTTGCAACAACGACTGCCACCTGTGTCTTTGGCTGTCTTATAAGCAGCAGCAAAGGCAGTCAGAACAGATTATTCCAATATTTGAGACAGGTGGCTCCCATAAGTTTTATGCAAGGTGTTTCTAGAATGTGTGCATAGCCAAGCTGCTCCTGGAACTATTCTCTGTTTACTTAGATTTTGTATTTGCCTATTTGACATACATTAATCACAGGGACAAACTAAAGGCCAAAGTTGTTTGCATCATCTTTTTAAGCCTTCTCTTGTGGGTGCACAAAAGACATATCACAGACTTCCCATTAACAACCGTAGAATGTCTGTTTTTGCTTTATGCCCAATAGGGGATATCCCCACCTAGATTTTTCCCACTGACTTAGCAATAAAGGCATGGTCTCAGGTCCTCTCTCTGCTTTATGGTCTCTGCTTGTGACAGAGTTTCATGTGGCCCCCTGTGGCATGCCATGTCCCTCATTTCTGGGGAGAATTGTAGCATTAAACTTTCTTTTCAATGGCATTGATTTCTCCATTCTCTCTGTCACCTTTATAAATAAATAACACAAAACAAGAATGCATGAGTAGCTGCTTGTCGAGGCTGAAGGGTACTTGCTGCTGAGCAGAGAGCTGAAATTCATTGAAATTAACCATTATTTATCATCCAAGCCTTCCAATAGACTCTAGAGCAGGGGTGTCCAATCTTTTGGCTTCCCTGGGCCACACATAAAATACACTAACACTAACAATAGCTGAGAATCTGACCAAGTTGGCCACAGTGCAAGCCTGAGTACCAGAGAAAACAGTGAAAGAACTCTGGGTATCTGCAGAGGGACCTCCTAGATAAACTGGAAGAGAGGGAAAGAAACAGCTGAAAAGATTTGAAGGAACAATACCTGACTCATTCAAGATCAAGAATAGTGTCTTTTTCTACGAGCTGGGCTGGAAAACCTCATAACTTAGGGGGCATTGGATAGAGTACTTCAAAGGGTTTTGCCTCAGTAGTGTGTAATAAGTCTAGACCAAATGCTCAGCTCTTATCTAACAATAAATGAGACCTGAAAGAATCAAATTGTTTCTAAGTAAATAAACTATCCCAGTGCAAATCTCAAGAATACCTACATAGGAATGCAGAAATGAACAGCATACAAGTTAAAAATCACAATGTCTGGCACTCAACAAAAAAATTACCAGACATGTAAAGAAGCAAGAAAATAGAACTGATGATGGGAAAAATCAGTCCACTGAAACTGACCCAGAGTAGATATATGTTAGAAGTAGCAGACAAGGACACTAAAATAAATTTATGTCCTATGCCTTCAAAAAGCTAGAGGAAAGATTGAACATGTTGACTAGAAATATGCAAATAAAGATGCATGTAACTTTTGGTGATGTCTGAGATGAAATGTCTGTGGTAAAAATTACTCTGTATAGGATTAATTAGATACCAAAAAATAGAAGATTGGTAAACCTAAAGACTAGAAATAGAAGCTATCACAAATGAAATACAAGGAGAAAAAAGTTTAAAATAAAGCATCAGAGAGTTGTGGTACAATATTAAGCTACTATATACATATATAATTGGAGTCCCTGAAAGGGAAGGGAGGCAGATGATTACTTGAGAAATAATGGTCAGAGTTTTATCAGATTTGGTGAAAAACTATAAACCCACAAATCCAAGAAGCTCAATAAACACAAAGGACAAAAAACATTTAAAAAACACACACACACACACACACACACACCAAGGCACATCATAGTCAAATACCCAAAACCAGTAATAAAGAGAAAAATCTTAAAAGCCATCAGAAAAGAAAGATTTGACAAAAACTAAGAATTACAGCAGATTATATGTGTGGAAACAATGCAGTGAATAGACAGTGGAGGACTATTTAAAATATCAAAAGAAAACTTGTCAACCTCAAATTCTATACCTACAGTTAAACAGACATTATCAGAAACAAAAGCTGAGCAGTGCATCATCAGCAGAAATGTACTACAAGGACTGTTCAAGGAAGTCTTTCAAGCAGAAGGAAAATGCCACCAGCTGGAAATATCTATACAACAGAATAAGAAGCTAAATATATGAGTTTCTAATTTAACAGTGTATGGCATTTATAACAAATGTAAAAGTAAGATGTATGATATAGCAATAACACAAAGATTTGGAGAAGAGAAATGGATTTATATATACTATTATAAGTTTTGTGGATTTTTTTTTTTTTTTTTTTTTTTGGCCTCCTGGGTTCAAGCAATTCTCTTGTCTCAGCCTCCTAGGTAGCTGGGACTACAGGCTCCTGCTATCACACCTGGTTAATTTTTGTACTTTTAGTAGAGATAGGGCTTCACCATATTGGTCAGGCTAGTCTCACACTCCTGACCTCAGGTGATCCACCTGCCTCAGCCTCCCAAAGTGCTGGGATTACAGACGTGAGCCACCACACCCAACTGTATACCATAATTTTAAGCAACCTCTTAAATAACAAAGAGCCACAGCTAGTAAGCCAACAATAGAGAAAGAGAGTCATAAAATGTTTTCACTACTGTGTAGTGAATACACACACACACACACACACACACACACACACACACACACTAGGAATATACAGCATTATATACTGTCTAATGATTGGACATTTCAGTTGAGTTTAATTTTTTTCTATTACATATTTCTACTTTTAGCATCTTTTCATATATTTACATGCCTACTTGATGTTAAACTTAATTGCGGTCAGTCTGGTAGGTGTATAGTGGTATCTTATTATGATTATAGTTTGCATTCCCTGATGACAAGATTGAACACCTTTTCATATGATTTTTGATTATTTCTATGTCATCTTTTATAAAGTGCCAGTTGACATATTTTGCCCGTTTTTCTTTTGGTATAAAAGAATTCTTAAAAAAAAAAATTCAAGAAACATATGTGAAAGCTAGAAAATGAAACAAGATTGAAAACCAAGGGAAGAAACAGCAAATAATGAAATAGCAGGGTTAAGCACAATATATCAATAATAACATTAAGTGTAAAAGGTCCAAATGCACCAATAAAAGAGCTTATCATTAAGGATCTCTTTAAAAGAAAACTATGCTGTTCACAAGAAACTCACTTCAAAATTACGTATGTGTGTATTGAAAGTGAAAGGAAAGGAAAATACATACCATAGAAACTTTGTTTTAAAAGACATGAGTACTTTTATTGATACCAGGTAAAGTAGACATAAAACTGAAAGGAAATAGACAAATCCACAATTACAGCTGGGTACTTAATTCCCTCTCAGCAATTGATAGAACTACTAGATGGGAAACCAGCAAGGATATAGAGGACTTAATAACACCATTAACCAAAGGATATATTCACATTTATATAACCCTTCACCCAACAACAGCAAAATACACATTATTTTTCAAGTATTCATGGAACATTCACCAACATAGACCATATCCTGGGCCATTACACCAACTTCAACATTTTTTAAAAGTGTTGAAATTATACATGCTAGAAAACCTAGCAGAAAAATCTCTGAACACTTGAAAATTAAACAGTGTACTTCTAAATAATATATGGGTCAGAGATAAATTTAAAAGTACATTGAACGGAATGAAGATGAGTGAAAAATATAAAAATTTGCTGGGATGTTACTAAAAGGGAATTTTCAAGCACTAAACACTTAAATTAGAAGAAAGGTCTCAAAACAGTATTCTAAACTCCCAGATCAAAAAGGTAGGTAAAGAAAAGCAAAATAAATGCAAAGAAAGAAGGAAAAACAGGAATCAATAAAATTGAAAATAAAGTCGATGCAAAAACTTATTTTTTAAAAGATCAATAACATTGATGAACGTTTAGTAAGAAAAAAGAGAAGATAGAAATTACATTAGGAATGAAATGGGGCTATTAGTACAGATCCTAAAGACATTAGAAACAATTGGGGACTCATAAAAACATCTCTATACAGATAAATTTAATAACTTAGATGAAGTGGACAAATTCACTGAAACTACAAACTACCAGAACGTACCCAATATGAATGATAATGGCAGTGGCTCACACCTATAATCCCAGCACTTTGGGATACTGCGGCAGGCAGATCACTGGAGGTCCGGAGTTTGAGACCAGCCTGGCCAACATGGTGGAACTCTGTCTCTACTAAAAAGATTATTACAAAATCTTTACAAAAACTCTGTCTCCACTAAAAAGACTATTACAAAAATTATCCGGGTGAGGTGGCGGACACATGTAATCCCAGCTACTTGGGGGGCTGAGGCTTGAGAATCATTTGAACCCAGAAGGCAGAGGTTGCAATGAACCAAGATTGAGCCATTGCACTCCAGCCTGGGCGACGATAGCACAACTCAGTTTCAAAAAAAATTCAGGCCTTAAAATGTTAGGGTTACTGTAACAAAATACCATAGACTAGGTGGCTTAAAAATAAAATAATGGTAGAAACTGCAGTTACCTTTGCACCAACCTAATATCTCCATATACAATTACAATGACTGTTACCGCTTTAACATATAAACGGACTGGGGGGTCAACTGAGTCCATAGCATATGATTTCACTGAAAAATTTTACCAGATGTTTATTGAATTAGCACTGATTGTACACAGTCTCCTCCAGAAAATAGAAGAGGAGACATTTCTAGTTCATTTGATGAGACCAGTATTACCCTGTTACCAAAACCAAAGACAATACAAAGACAGAAAACTATAGACCAGTATACCTCATGAAGATAAGTGCTGAAATCTTGAGCAAAATATTACTAAATATGATCCAGCAGTACATAAGAAGAATTATATACCACAGTTAAGTGGGACCTATTCCAAGAGTGTGAGACTGGTTTAATAGAAAATCAGTCAATTTAATTTATATCAAGAGATTCAAGAAAAATCACATGATCATATAAATTGATGTCAAAAAGTGATATGAAAATTTAACACCCATTAATGACCAAACTCAGCAAACTACTAATAAAGAGAACTTCCTCATCTTGATATAGAACATCTACAGGCTGGGTGCAGTGGCTCATGCCTGTAATCCCAGCACTTTTGAAGGCTGAGGCAGGAGGATTGCTTGAGCTCAGGAGTTTGAGACCAGGCTGGACACCAAAGTAGGACCCCATCTCTACAAAAAATAAAAATATTAGCTGGGCACAGTGGCATATGACTGTAGTCTAAGCTACTTGAGAGGTTGAGGTGGAAAGATCACTTGAGCCCAGGGGGTTGAGGCTGCGTCATACTTAATGGTGAAAGATTGAATGGTTTCCCACTTAAAATATGTGACAAGTGTAGGATATCTGCTCTTATCACTCTTAGTCAACTTATTTGAAGTCCTGGACTGGTGCAGTGGCTCATGCCTTTAATCCCAGCACTCCGGGAGGCAGGCAGATCACCTGAGGTCAAGAGTAGAGACCAGCCTGGCCAACATGGCGAAACCCCATTTTCACTAAAAATACCAAAAGAAAAAGCTGGGAGGTGGTACCAAGATGGCCAAGATGAGGTAGTACCAGAATGCAGCTCCCAGCAAATGAGACACAGAGGGCTAAAGGACTTCACAATTCCAAGTGCCGGGTTCCTTTTGGAGGGACTGGAAGGACTCTGAAAATAGCCCAGGAAAGGAGCCAAAGCAGGGCGAGAGCTGCCCCAGGAGAATGAACCAAGACAGGGTGGGTCATGTCCCCACTTGGAACATGCAGCTGACTTGGAGGGTCAGGGAACTTAACCCCCTCAGTGCTCCAATTCAGATCCTTTGCTTACCTCATCCCTCCTGCAACCCACAGTCTACGAGAGCCCTGCTAGACTAAGGGGCACCGTGGGTTGTTGATGGAAATCTGAGTGACAGCTCCCACCTGGTACCATAAGTTGTCAGCCGGACCTGGGCGGAAATTTGGACTGATGCCAGTAGGATGGAATAACCTGTCCCACAGAAAGAGGCAGAGTTGAAAGCAGGGAAACAGGTAATAAGGCTTGGCAGGCCCCACCCCCCACAAAACTCAAACTGAAGCCTGCATGCCAGAGAGCTTGGTAGTGAATACACCAGTTTGGCCCTAACCAGGAAGATCGAGCTCAGGGAAGAAGAGATGCCATTGGGAAGGTGGGGCTAATTTCACCTGCAAACAAACCCCAGGGGAAGACCACCCACCCAGCAACCTGACTAAATCCAAGACAGCCCAGCAGCACCTCTACAGGCCAAAAAAGATTTAGCTCCAACCACAACAGAAAGGACGTCCACTCAGAGATTTCTCCCAAAATCACCAACTTCAAAGATCAAAGGGAGATAAATCCACGAAGATGGGAAAAAAACAGCACAAAAAGGATGAAACCTTCAAAGACCAGAACACCGCTTCCCTCCCAGGGATCACAACTCCTCAGCATTAAGGAGACAGAACAAGACAGAAAATAAGTTTGACGAATTGACAGAAGGAGGCTTCAGAAGGTGGATAACAAACTTCTCTGAGTTAACAGACCATGTTCTAACCCAATGCAAAGAAACTAAGAACGTTGAGAAAAGGTTAGACAAAATACTAACTAGAATAACCAGCTTAGAGAAGAACATAAATAACTTGATGTAGCAGAAAAACACAGCACAAGAACTTTGCGAGGCGTGCACAAGTTTGAATAGCCAAATCGATCAAGCAGAAGAAAGGATATCAGAAATAGAAGATCAAATCAATGAAATAAAATGAGAAGGCAAGATTAGAGAAAAAAGAGTAAAAAGAAACAAAGCCTCCAAGAACCATGGGATTATGTGTAAAGACCTAATCTATGCTTGATCGGCATACGTGAATGTGACGGGGAGAATCAATTCAAGTTGGAAAACACTCCAGGATATTATCCAAGAGAACTTCCCGAGCCTAACAAGGCAGTTCAACATTCAAATCCAGGAAATGCAGAGAACACCACAAAGAGATTCCTCAAGAAGAGCAACCCCAAGGCACATAATCATCAGATTCACCAGAGTTGAAATGAAGGAAAAAATTCTAAGGTCAGCCAGAGAGAAAGGTCGAGTCACCCACAAAGGAAAGACCATCAGACTCACAGTGGATCTCTCAGCAGAAACTCTACAAGCTAGAAAGGAGTGGGGGCCAATATTCAACATCCTTAAAGAAAAGAACTTTCATCCCAGAATTTATATCTGGCCAAACTAAGCTTCATAAGTGAAGGAGAAATAAAATCCCTTATGGACAAGCAATTGCTGAGAGATTTTGTCGCTACAAGACCTGCCTTTCAAGAATTCTTGAAGGAAGTACTAAACATGGGAAGGAACAACTAGTACTTCTAGGACAACCACTGCAAAAATGTACCAAATGGTAAAGAACAATGATGCAATGAAGAAACTACATCAACTAACAGGCAAAACAACCAGCCAGTAACAAAATCGCAGGATCAAATTAAAACATAACAATATTAATGTTGAATGTGAATGGTCTAAATGTCCCAATCAAAAGACACAAACTGGCAAACTGGATAAAAAGTCAAGACCCAATGGTGTGCCATATTCAGGAGACCCATCTCACATGCAAAGACTCACATAGACTCAAAATAGAGGCATGGAAGAAGATCTACCAAGCAGGAGTAGCAATCCTAGTCTCTGATAAAACGGACTTTAAACCAACAAAGGTCAAAAGAGACAAGGGCATTACATAATGGTAAAAGGATCAATGCAACAAGAAGAGCTAACTATCCTAAATATTTATGCACCCAGTGCAGGAGCACCCAGATACATAAAGCAGGTTCTTAATGGCCTACAAAGTGACTTGGACTCCCACACAATAATAGTGAAAGACTTTAACACTCCACTGACAATGTTGGACAGATCAGCGAGACAGAAAGTCAAACAAGGATATCCAGGACTTGAACACGGATCTGGACCAAGCAGACCTAATAGACATTTACAGAACACTCCACCTGAAATCCACAGAATACACATTCTTCTCAGCACCACATCACACTCTAAAATTGATCACATAATTGGAAGTAAATCACTCCTCAGCAAATGCAAAAGAATGGAAATCATAACAGTCTCTCCAACCACTGTGCAATCAAATCAGAACTCAGGATTAAGAAAAGCACTCAAAACTGCACAATCACATGAAAACTGAGCAACTTGCTCCTGTATGATGAATGGGTAAACAGTGAAATGAAGGCAGAAATAAAAATGTTCTTTGAAACCAATGAGAACAAGGACACAACATACCAGAATCTTTGGGACACATTTAAAGCAGTGTGTAGAGGGAAATTCATAGCAATAAATGCCCACCTGAGAAATAAGGAAAGATCTAAAATTGACACCATCATCAAAATTGAAAGAGCTAGAGGAGCAAGATAAAAAAAACTCAAAAGCAAGCAGAAGGCAGGAAATAACTAAGATCAGAGCAAAACTAAAGGAGATAGAGACACAAAAACCCCTTCAAAAAAAAATCAATAAATCCAGGATCTGCATTTTTGAAAACATCAATGAAATAGACCGCTAGCTAGACTAATAGAAAAGAGAGAAGAATCTAATAGATGCAATAAAAATGATAAAAGGGAGATTGCCACCTATTCCTCAGAAATACAAACTACCATCAGAGATTACTACAAACAGCTCTATGCACATAAACCAGTAAATCTGGAATAAATGGATAAATTCCTGGACACTTGCACACTCCCAAGACTAAGCCAGGAAGAAGTTGAAACCCTGAATAGACCAATAACAAGGTCTGAAGTTGAGGCAGCAATTAGTAGTCTACTAACCAAAAAAAGTCCAGGTCCAGACGGGTTCACAGCTGAATTCTACCAGATGTACAAAGAGGAGCCGGTACCGTTCCTGTTGAAACTATTCCAAACAATACAAAAAGAGGGAATCCTCCCTAACTCTGTGAGACCAATATCATCCTGATACCAAAACCTGGCAGAGACACAACTGAAAAAGAAAGCTAAAGGCCAGTATCCATGATAAACATTTATGCAGAAATCTTCAATAAAATACTGGCAAACCAAATCCAACAGTACATCAAAAAGCTTATCCACCATGATCAAGTAGGCTTCATCTCGAGGATGAAGGCTAGTTCAACATACGCAAATCTATAAACATAATCCATCTCATAAACCACACGATTATCTCAATAGATGGAGAGAAAGCCTTCGACAAAATTAAACAGCCCTTTTATGCTAAAAACTCTCAATAAACTAGGTATTGATGGAATGTATCTCAAAATAATAAAAGCTATTTATGACAAACCCACAGCCAATATACTGAATGGGCAAAAACTAGAAGCATTCCCTTTAAAAACTGGCACTAGACAAGCATGCCCTCTCTCACCACTCCTATTAAATATAGTATTGGAAGTTCTAGCCAGATCAATTAGGCAAGCAAAAGAAATAAAGGGCATTCAATTAGGAAAAGAAGAAGTTAAATTGTCCTTATTTGTAGACGACATGATTGTATATTTAGAAGACCCCATCATCTTAGTCCAAAACCTCCTTCAGCTGATAAGCAACTTTGGCAAAGTCTCAGGATACAAAATCAACGTGCAGAAATCACAAGCTTTCCTATACACCAACAACAGACAAACAGAACCAAATCAAGAGCGAACTCCCAGTTGCTACAAAGAGAATAAAATACCTAGGAATACAACTGACAAAGGATGTAAAAGATCTCTTCAAGGAGAACTACAAACCACTGCTCAAGGAAATAGAAGAGGACATAAATAGTTGGAAAAACATTCCATGCTCATGGTTAGGAAGAATCAATATTGTGAAGATGGCCATACTGCCCAAAGCAATTTACAGATTCAATGCTATCCCCATCAAGCTACAATTGACCTTCTTTACAGAACTGGAAAAAAAACACCTTAAACTTCATATGGAACCAAAAGAGAGCCTGCATAACCAAGACAATCCTAAGCAAAAAGAACAAATCTGGAGGCATCATGCTACCTGGCTTCAAACTATACTACAAGGCTACAGTAATTGAAACAGCATGGTACTGGTACCAAAACAGAGATATAGATCAATGGAACAGATCAGAGGCCTCAGAAACAATGCCACACATTTACAACCATCTGATCTTTGACAAACTGGACAAAAACAAGCATTGGGAAAAGGATTCCCTGTTTAATAAATGGTGTTGGGAAAACTGGTTAGCCATATGCAGGAAGCTGAAATGGGACCCCTTCCTTACAGTGTATACAAACATTTACTCCACATGGATTAAAGATTTAAACATAAGACCTAACACCATAAAAACCCTAGAAGAAAACCTAGGCAACACCATCCAGGACATAGACACAGGCAAGGACTTCGTGACTAAAACACCAAAAGCAACGTCAAGAAAAGCCAAAATAGACAATTGGGATCTAATTAAACTCCAGAGCTTCTGTACAGCAAAAGAAACAATCATTAGAGTGAACCAGCAACCAACAGAATGGGAAAATTTTTTTGTAATCTACCCATCTGACAAAGGGCTAATGTCCAGAAGCTACAAAGAACTAAAGCAGATTTACAAGAAAAAAACAAACCCATTCAAAAGTGGGTGAAGGATATAAACAGACACTTTTCAAAAGAAGACATATATGCAGCCAACAAACATATGAAAAAATGCTCATTATCATTGGTCATTAGAGAAATGCAAATCTAAACTACATTGAGATACCATCTCACACCGATTAGAATGGCAATCATTAAAAAATCTGGAGAGATTTTTTACACATGCTGGAGAGGATGTGGAGAAAACGGAACACTTTTACATTGTTAGTGGGAGTGTAAATTAGTTCAACCATTATGGAAGACAGTGTAGTGATTCCTTAAGGACCTAGAAATAGAAATTCCATTTAACCCAGCAATCCTATTACTGGGTATATATCCAAAGGATTACAAATTGCTCTATTATAAAGACACATGCACACATATGTTCATTCCAGTGCTGTTTATGATAGCAAAGGCCTGAAACCAACCCAAATGCCCATCAGTGATAGACTGGACAAAGAAAATATGGTACATATACACCATGGAATACTGTGCAGCCATAAAGGACGAGTTCATGTCGTTTGTAGAGACATGGATGAATCTAGAAACCATCAATCTCAGCAAACTGACACAAGAACAGAAAACCAAACACTGCATGTTTTCACTCATAGGTGGGTGATGAACAGTGATAACACGGGCACAGGGAAGAGGAAAACACTCACAGGGCTAGGTGTAGGGGTGGAGGTGAGGGACAGTGGCAGGGCGGTGAGGATGGGGAGGGATAACACCAGGAGAAATGCCTGAAGTAGGCAACGGCAGGGGTGGGGGTGCGGGGGGATGAAGACAGCAAACCACCATGGCATGTACGTACCTATGTGACAATCCTGCAGGATGCAGGATGTGCACATGTACACCAGAGCCCAAAATACAATTTAAAAAAAAAAGAAAAAATTAGCTGGGCATGGTGGTGGGTGCCTGTAATCCCAGCTACTCAAGAGGTTGATGCAGGGAGAATCACTTGAACCTGGCAGGTGGAGGTTGCAGTGAGCCGAGATTGCACCATTGCACTCCAGCCTCAGTGACAGGGTGAGTCTCCATCTCAAAAAATAAAAAAAGTCCTAGCCAGTGCCATAAGGCAAGAAAAGGAAATAAATGGAATTTAGATTGGAAAGGAATAAATAAAATGGTTTCTGTTTACAGAGATGATTTTCTAAGTATAAAATTCCAAGGACTCTCTAAGGGATCTACTGGAAATAATGTAAGAGTTCATCATGATTACAGGATACATCAAAACACAAAAATCAATATTTTATATATATAAACATTTAACACATTGAATCAAATTTGAAACAATTCATTTACAATTGCCACCTCCGCCGATCCCTGAAATGAAATAGGAGTAAGTCTAACAAATCATATGTAAGACCTGTGTGTTGCAAATTATAAAAGACTGATGAAATGAAGATAAACTAAATAAATGGAGAGATGTGCCATGTTTTATGGATTGGAAGACTCAATAAAGATGTCAGTTCTCTCTAAATTGATATACAGGTTTAACACAGTGTTTATCAAATTCCCAGGAAAATTTTTTTTGTAGCTATACACAAGTTTATATTCTAAATTTTATATAGAAAGGCAAAAGAACTAGATTAAAACATTTTTTGAATAAGAAGAGTAAAATAGGAAGAATCATGCCATATGATTTTAAGACTCAATATTTGACTTCAGTCATCAAGAATGGTATGTTCAGAGTAGACACATTAATGGGACAGAATAGAGAACTCAGAAATCGACCTATACAAATGTGCCTAACTGAGTTTTGGCAAAGGTGAAAATGCAATTTCAAAAATGGCCTTCTCCACAAATGTTGGAGCAATTGCACATTTGCACACAATAACAACAACGAAAAAGAACTTGACCTAAAACTTTATCTTATGTGAACAGTAATTAATTCAAAATGAATCATAGATTAAAATATAAAGTTCTATACATAATCGAAAAAGTTTTATATAAAACTTCTTTGGGGCCAAATGCAGTGGCTCATGCTTGTAATCCCAGCACTTTGGAAGGCCAAGGCAGGCAGATCTCCTGAGGACAGGAGTTTGAGACCAGCCTTACCAACATGGCGAAACCCTGTCTCTACCAAAAATATAAAAATTAGCCGGATGTCTGGCACACGCCTGTAATCCCAGTTACTTGGGAGGCTGAGGCAAGAGAATCACTTGAACCCAGGAGGCAGAGGTTGCAGTGAGCCAAGATTGCTCCAGCCTGGGAGACAGTGAGACTCTGTCTCAAACAGAAAAAATTGTTTGGCACCCAGTGGTTGACAAATCCTTCTTAGCACCAAATGCAAGGTCCGTAAAAGAAAATGATATATTGTGCTATATAGCAAGAGACATGAGCAGAAATATCATGAGAGATAAAAACAGATGGCAAATATGAATATGAAAACATGTTCAACATTAAGTACTCAGGAAATGTGAATTAACACTGCCATGAGATAGCACTACACACATATTGAGACAGCTAAAATAAATACCAAATCCTAGTGAGGATGCAAAGAAACTGGATCTCTCAGGTACTACTGGAGGGAATGTAAAATGGTACATTCAAAAACAAAGTTTGGCAATTGCTTACACAACTAAGCAGAAACATTTAAAGAAAGACTACATACTATATGATTCCATTTGTAGGTGGGATTTTGTTATGTCCAGAATAACCAAATACATAGAGACAAAGTAGGTTAGTGGTTGCCTAGGGCCAAGTGTGGACGAGGAGTTAGGGATGTACTGCTAATAGGCATGGGATGTCTTTTGGGAGTTTTGAAAATGTTCTAAAATTTGGTTATAGTTATGGTTGCACAACTCTGAATATACTAAAAATCATTGAATTGTACAATTTTTTTTAATCTTTATATTTTTGTGACAGTGCCTCGTACTGTTGCCTAGGCTGGAGTGCAGTGGTATGATCTTGGCTCACTGCAACTTAGGCCTCCAGACTGAAGCAGTCCTCCCACCTCAGCCTCCTGTGTAGCTGGGTCTACAGGCACATGCCATCACATTCAGCTAATTTTTAAAAACATTTTTGTAGAAAGACGGTCTCACTGAATTTCCCAGCCTGGTCTTGAGCTCTTAGGGTCAAGTGATCCTCCTGCTTCAGCCTCCCAAAGTTCTAGGATTACAGACATGAGCTACCATATTCCACCTGAATTTTATACTTTAAATAGATGAATTGTATGATATCTGAATTATACCTCAATAGAGATGTTTTAAAATTTGCACATTTCACTTCAAGAGGCATTTCAAAAACAAGCTACATGATTGCAAAGAGAATCCTGGCTTCTCTGGTCACAGTAAACTTCATAGTACAGGGATTCAGTTCTTCATTTGATGAAATCTCTTTGATAATCTATCATCATGAAATAAGTTTTTTGATGTTCTCAAAATAAACAAATTCTAACCACAAAATCCAACATCATGCTCGTGAGCATTTATCCAGAGAAATGAAAATTCCTATACAATGTACAGGAATGTTCACAGCAGCTCCATTTGTAATAGCTTAAAATTAGAAACAACCCAAATGTTTTAGTGGTTGAATGGTTAAGTAAAGTGTGGCTATATTATGGATTACTACTCATCAATAAAAAGGAATGAACTATTGATACAACGACCTAGGTAAATTTTAAACCATGCTGAGTGAAAAATGACAATCTCAAGTTATGTAATGTGTGATTCCATTTATCTAAAATTCTTGAAGTGACAAAATTATTGAAATGGAAAACAGATCCATGCTTTGCAGGGGTTAAGAATGGAGGGTGAGGTGGGAGACGATGGGAATGACTTTAAAAAGATAGTACAACTAATCTCTATGGTGCTGGAATATTCTATCTCTTATCCATGGAAGTGTTTCATGAATCTACACATGTGATAGCATATAGAACCGTACATGTGCACACACATGTGCAAATGAATGTGTGTAAAACTGGTGAAGTGAACGAGCTCTGTGGATTGTACTCTTAATTTCCTGGTTTGACATTGCATCATAGTTATATAAGTTGTTATCACTGTGGAAAACTAGGTGGAAAGATATATGGGATCTCCATTATTTTTGCAACTTCCTGTGAATTTAATTATTTCAGAGTAGAAAGTGTAGAAATGAGAATTGGGGTAGAAAGTAGGAATATTTATGTCCAAATTATCAGATTCCTTTCCAAAAGATTATGCCAATTTATATTATCTAAATTAGAGAGTATACCAATATCACTACATTCTCATCAGCATTAAGTATTTCCATTATTTTGATTTACTTGTTTTGTCTTTGTATTCTTTTTAATTTTTATTTTTTAGAATATGTATATTTTTTAATTTTAAAAACTTTTATTTTTAATTTTAGATTCAGGGCATACATTGTGCAGGTTTTTTACCTGGGTATATTCGGTGATGCTGGTGTTCGGGTTTCTAGTGAACCCATCACCCAGTACTGAACATACTATCTGATAGGTAGTTTTTCAGTCCTTACCCTACTCTTTCCCTTTCTTCTTTTGGAGTCCCCAGTATCTATTATTTCTGTCTTTATGTCTGCTTATACCCATTGTTTAGCTCCCATTTAGCTCACATTGAGAGCATGTGGTATTTGGTTTTCCAGTTCTCTTTTAATTCACATAGAATAATGGCCTCTAGCTGTATCCATGTTGCTGCAAAAGACATGATTTCACTCCTTTTTATGGCTGTGTACTATTCCATGTTGTATATATACCACATTTTCTTTATCCAGCCCATCATTGATAAGACACTTAGGTCGATCTTACAGCTTTACTATTGTGACTAGCCCTGCAATAAACAAAGTTCAGGTGTCTTTTTGTTTTCCATAGGATTGAACTAATTTACATTCATACCAACAATGTATAAGCATTCCCCTTTCTCCATATCTTTGCCAACATCTGTTATTTTTTGACTTTTTAATAACAGCCATTCTGACTGGTGTGAGATAGCATCTCATTGTGATTTTAATTTGCACTTCTCTGATAGTGATGCTGAGCATATTTTCATGTTTCTTGGCGACTTGTATGTCTTCTTTTGATTGTGTCCTTTGCCCACTTTTTAATAGGAGTCTTTTTTTTCTGTTGATTTAATTAAATTTCTTATAGATTCTGTATATTAGTCCTTTGTTGGATGCATAGTTTGCAAATATTTTTTTTCCCATTCTGTAGATTGTCTGTTTACTCTGTTGATTGTTGCTTTTGCTGTGCAGAGCTCTTTAATTAAGTCCCATTGTCAATTTTTGGTTTTGTTGCAATTACTTTTGAGATCATAGTTATAAATTTGTTTCCTAAGCCAGTGTCCAAAGAGTTTTTCTTAGGTTTTCTCCTAGAGTTTTTAGTTTGAGTTCTTACATTTCAGTCTTTAATATATCTTGAGTTAATTTTTGTGTCTGGGGAGAGTAGGCGTCCAGTTTTACTTTCCTGCAAAATGGCTAGCTAGTCTCCCAGCACCATTTATTGAATAGAATACCCTTTCCCCATTGTTTATTTTTGTTGACTTGGTTGAAGACCAGTTGATTGGATGTGTGTGGTTTTATTTCTAGGTTCTCTATTCTGTTTCATTGATTATGTCTCTGCTTTTTTACCTGTACCATGCTGTTTTGGTTATTATAGCTGTTATAAGTAAAATTTTGATGCCGCAAAAGAGATACCACTCAAAGATAAATCCTCTCAGCAAGACAGTTTACTTCTGTTTTTTTTTTTTTTTTTGAATAAAAAAATGAAAGAGAGAAAGGAAGAGGAAGAGATTTTAGAAAAAGAGAGAAAAGGAGAAAGAAAGAAACAGCAAAAGAAAGAAGAAAAAGAATGAAAGAGAAAGAAAGGGAAGAGATTTTAGAAAAAGAGAGAAAAGGAGAAAGAAACCGCAAAAGAAAGAAAAAAATGAAAGAGAAAGAAAGAGGAAGAGATTTTAGAAAAAGAGAGAAAAGGAGAAAGAAACAGCAAAAGAAAGAAAAAAAGAATGCAAGATAGA